>CAUOFW020003058.1:1508760-1557608 GCA_963454935.2 Ilex paraguariensis
CCCCCCCCCCCCCCCCAAATATCTTTCTCTTATATCGCATTTGCAGGTGTTGGTAACATCATTTAGCGAGATTGATAAGAATGATTATCTTGATCCCCGGACGGCCCAAGTTGCTATACTGGACCATGTGAAGCAAGTAAGTTATGTGTTTTCTTAAGTCTATTGGCTATTGCATCTTACGGTTTGGAAATAAAGATATCTAGGGCAGTTTTTGGTTGTTATGCTGTTTGAGGTGAAATTCAGATAAATTCAACATAAAAGAACCTTAGTTTCAAACTACTTGAAGTCAGCTAAATGAGTTTGGTTTTGTTTTCATCTCTTTGCTCTCTTAAAGTTATATCCTAAATTAGACGTCAGGTCTTTCCTTCTTATTGGCCTTAGTCTGGTAGAATTTGTCAAGGGAAATATTTTGTCATCATGGGAGATGAGACAAATCTTCAAGGCACATTCTAAATTTTGTACTTTGTAACTATATTTCTCTAAATATTATATATTAAATCAATCCCTAAAAATGAGGGGAAAGATAATAATCTAGATATTGGAATCCATTTATGTAGGTATTACGCCAATCTAAAATACATTATTATCAAGCTTTTTCTTTGCAGAATTAATTCTTTGTACTACTATCATGTTAGCTTTTGGCATTAATGATGAAGGTAGCGTAGTGCTTGAGGCTCTTGTTTTTGTGGTGTCTAGGAAGATTACATGTAACAAACTTCAGTTTAAAAAACACAATGAAAAAAGAAAAATTTCTCCCATCGCATCATTAACTAGTGTAAAATTAAAGATCAGTTCTAGGATTCGAGTCAAATTGACCTTCTCACTCATCTCTGGTTGAGGCAAGGAATTCAATCAAATGTTCGTTGTTCAATATCTTGGATGCTTAAGAAGTTGGACTAGCTGTTCCTCCGACCCAAAGTGGATTCTAGGTGAAGGGTAGAGTCTCACCTTCTAGTAAGAAGGTGTTTGTAGCTGGGATGGGTTCAAACTAGATATTTTTTTGAATGGAGAGTAGATTGATTTATGCGCAAGAAATCAAGGTTGCTTAGATTGGGAGGTTGACATTGTGAAATAGGTTGATGGATTCTACTTACTGTATTAGAGAACAGTAAAGAAAACGGGAGGAGATTAGAAACTAATCATGAAATAAGGATGATTTACAATTGTTTTGAGATGGGATGGTAACATGATCTTTGAGGAATAACATAATGCAGTGTCATTGAAATTTAGAAAAGTTGAAGTAGCAGTAAGAGATCCTAGGTATATGAGACTAGATTTTTGGTAGTCAGGTGCATTAAGAGTGAATAGTTAAGGGTTTGGTCAAAGATGAGGAACTAAAGAAAATCAGAAGAATTACTTTGAGAAGTATTAGACAAAAGTTATTTGGGATCTTTGGAAGAATATGATAAAATTAGGAAAAGCTAGTTTGCTTTTTGCTTTTTCATAATTAAATCAAAGACCATCGGTGGATAAGTATAATTAAGAATAAATATATAAGGAAATGCCTTGGGACCAAATCAAATTTGGACTAAGGGAATGAAGTGATATAGATGATGTTGTGCCTCAGTTAATGAAATTGGTTGACAAGATCAGAACAATTAAGCAAAAGCCGTTTGATATCAAGCTTGCTAGCCAAGAGAGATGAGACTATAGATTGTTGGTAGCTAAGTGCATTAAGAGTGAAGAGTTAAGGGTTTTTGTCAAAGATGAGGAGTTGAAGAAAGTTTGAAGAGTTATTTGAGAAGTATACACAAAAGTTATTTGGGATCTTTGGAGGAATATGATAAATTAGGACAAACTAGTTTGTTTTTTGCTTATTTGTAATGAAATCATATGCCAATGGTGGATAATAATTATTAAGATTAGGGGAAATTTTAGTTTTTCCCCTCGTGGTTTACTCCAATTGCACATCACCTCCCAAAATATTAAAAAACATATAACCCCCCTATGGTTGTTGGAATAAAACACACCGTTACATTTTCTATTCAATCTAACTGACCAAATGATGTGCCATCTGAAAGAATGGGCATGAAAAAGACAATTTGAAAAGACAAAAACACCCTTACCTCCCTTTGCCCTCTTTCTTTCACCAAATTCTCTACCCCACAGTTTCGTCTTTCTCTCTCTATCCCCCCTTCCATAGATTTCCTCTCTCTCGTCAACAACCGTAACCACCACCACCCACTTCATACTTTTGATAGGCACAACCATGGATGATCACCCACTTCTCCTTTTGTCTCTCTCCTATCAACAACCACTACCACCCACCACGACTTTCGATTGCCACGACCACTTATGATCACGTCCTTTCTCTTTCTATTAACGACCATTTTGAACTGATTTTGTTCCAGTTTTTATTTGTTTATTGTGATTTTTGGACTATGTTATTTTGGTGATGGTATACTATGGTGATGAGTTATTAGGCTTTGGTTTTTTGAGATTGTGATTGGTGATGTTGTAGGGAGTGCAGCGAGAGTCCCTTCGATCATCCCCGCACTAGCTAGCGATTTTTGTATTTTTCCTAGTTTTTGCTAAACAAAGTCACCTCTGTTGTCTAAATAATCTTTTTCCTTCCGATGTTTGGAAAATCAACATGAAGAGCAACTGACATCAGTTTTAACCAAAATGAAAAGAAAGTGGGACAATTTGAATCATAATGATAAGAGCGAGTGTTGATTTGAATTGCGGTATGTCCCAGTTTTGGGATTCTTTGATGTATCTCCCATTTTCTCATGTCTCCCGATTTCTTCTTTTTTTTTTTCAATTCATTGGTTGTCAAATCTGTGATGGATGGATTGTTAAATTGGGGGTGGAGATAGAAGTGATGGGTTGTTGAATTTGGGGATGGATGGACGGTGATGATTGAAATAATGGTCTTGCTGTGCAGTTGCCAACTTACTGTTACTGTTTTTTTGGTGTAACTGTACATCAGTGGTGGCATGACTTTGTAAATTTGATTTTTTTTATTATTTATTTGGTTTGTTGAGGGGGGGTGGTGGTGTGGTCTGTTAGATTGGAGAAGAAGCTTGGGGTGGAGTTATCGAAGAAGAAGAGTTGAGGTTATAATCTTGTCATTAATAGGGTGATTTAGTGCATTTTAAACAAACATCAATTTTAACTCAATGCAACCACAATTATTTTTTCTCACAATGATATGACAATTGAAGTGAGAATCCCATTTAACATGAACAACATAAACTAGTCATGTGAATTGATGTATGAATTAGTCAATTGAAATATTAACACTCAATTTCACAAAGACGGAAATCCCCAATCAAAGTTCCACTCACCAAAACCCCTATTTACTGACTTGAAAGATAAACAATCAATACATCAAACTCATGGTGTTTGTGTGTGCATCAATTTTTAGTGTATAAGTAAATAAAGCAATAAAGAGACATAAGCAATTGTTGACGCAAAAACTCTCCTTGGAAAAAATTGCAGAAACCTTCTCAGTTCACCAAAACCTATTCCATTAAACCCAAAGTTGATCTACAAATATTTGAGTCTTATACCTCAATCAATCCACATGGCTAGACACTCATTTCCTTCAATATATATCTCCGTCGAAACTTTCTATTCAACGTTATGGGTAGCTTCACTTAGATTCTCTACATAAATGGATCCTTTAAGTCTCAAGCAATCTTTAAGGCTTCACACCCAAGACTCTTGGAATTCACACTTCTTCAATGAGTTTTGGTTTCCCCCAAATAAGATCTTCTTCAATGTGTGATGTTGCATAGAAGAATCAAGATGGTTGACCTTTTGGTCTTAGGGATCGATTATTCTCGAAGCTCTCTAAAGAACAGCTTAAATAGCTGCAACAAACTCTACCACCTCCTCCCTGTGTCTGAGGCTCGTCTGTATCAATAAAACCCTGTACCAGTAACATGTGTCTGAGATGCCGAACGTCCCAGCAAATATTCCTCTGATCTCTTAGAATACTAGACATCCCCTTATAAAGTGCATCTAGTCTGAGAGTAGGAAGGTTCATGGTTCTAAACAACGGTAACGGTCGTTGTAACGGTAACCGTAATGATATAACAGACGTGAGGTGAAATGGACGATATGTAATGGTCACGGAAATTGGTAGCGTGAATTTTTTTTTCGACTCACAACCCCCCACAATATGAATATTTACATGTTTTAACTATAAAATTATGTAAATACGAGTGTTTAATGATATTTAGTGCATTTTATTATATTATAAACATGATAATAAAATATTAAAAGTATTTGTAATATTTCTTAAATTGTGACACCCGCACAACCTTCATTAAAACAATTAGTGAAGTAATTTAATCTGATTAGTAAAGTAGAACAAAGATTTGACCAAAATATAAAACAAAGCAGCAGATCGTGTCTTAAAAAAAAATCCAAAAGGGCCAGTGGCTTGGAGACTAGTGGAGCGGCATGGAGAGTGGAGATCTGGCCGTTCAATGCGTCTTCGACAGTTCAACACAAGCAGTGAGCACGAATCCAAAACGCAAGATCCGAAAGCAACCTCAATACCGTTCGATAGTTGTGGTTTCAGGTCTTTTGGAAGTTTGATGTAATCAAAGAGTTGAAAGTAACCTCAAGAACCGAGATTTGGAACGTTTAGGTGGGTCTTTTGCCTTCTTTGTATCTACTTGAAGGATTTTCTAGATCTGATGGAAAGAAGATGAGAGAGAACTTAGCTAAATCTAGTTTTTCAATAGAAGAAACTTTGAATCGATGTTCTAGTTGTAACGGATCAAATTGGCTCAATTTTACCCCTATCACCAGTTACTGTGCCGTTACGGGACTGTAACGGCCATTATGGCTGTGAAATGTATTATACCCGCTATATTGGAGTGTAACGGGATCGAAGCTTGACTTTACCATTACTTAACGACTGTTATGCGCCACAACAGCCAATTTTCAAAACCCTGTGCTAAGGCTATGTTGTTGATCTATACTACTCTATAAATGACCTAAAGCTGTGTGAACAAGTGATCCACTGATTAAGTGCTGGTGCTAGAGGTGTCCTAGGGAGTGTGGTACATGAGGTATGGACTCGTGCCTACCTTGATGGTGGTGCACTAGATGAGCCAGGCTCAGAAGTGGTATGAGCATGTAGCTCATCCTCCATTTCATCTCCCTTTGCCTCGGCCTCCATAGCGTCAGGTGAGTAATGTGCATGCGTCTCACTTTATCTCAGTGACTCCTTCCTTAGAGGACTTTTAGGTCTTAACAACTGATGTGTGATCTAGACATATTTGGTTGATAAGAGACCCAAATGGTGGACTATCAGTTATCCTCTCCTTAAGAAATACTCTTCGAATCACTCTAAAGATCACTCGTAGCAGATCTATCTCTAAACCTATACCAATGGCATGTAAAAAGTAAGCCCAGGGTGTAAGAAAAGTAGATATATGTGATTTCGAATCTATGTTGTAGTTGGTGATCAAATTGATGAGTTGATAATCCCTAGTCAAGTCTTCTAGTACCATAATGGGAGGTTCCAACCATCAGGGTAAGGGACTTCGTGTAACACAGAAGCAATAACAGTCAAAGTGGGTAAAACACTCTCTGGTCTAGAATGATAAGGATTATGTGCTACCCGAGGAAGATGTTGGGTGGTGGCAATCAGGTCTGTGGAGAACTTGAACAACACATCTCGGATGTAAGTCGTAAAGTGCTCACTATCCTCTGTAGTATCATGAATGTGTGTACAAAAATCCCTGACCATGTCAATATTTGCAAGCAAGGGTGCCGCAAATAGATTACTCCACCCTCAGGACTCAAAAATCAAAGGGACAATGGTAATACGTACCCTACTAAGGTCCAATAGGTCTAGATGAGAACTGTCTCCTATACAGCTCCAAATAATGTGGGGTTTGTAATCGACCTCACCCTCGTGCTGCATTTACCCTAGATCTCTTGTCAACCCCTCGTGGTATTTTTCAAAAACGATCGGTGAAGTAGTGTAAATGTGTATGATAAACACAGATCTAAAGTCAAAATACACTTAGTCTCACTCAATATAAACTTTGGATTCAAGGAAATGCTTTGGGTATGCTAGAAAAAATGTGAGTTCTTGCTTGGAAGTGGAGGGAATGAGAAAATCCCGTTAAAATCCATCTTTTTAATACAACAGTGTCAAATCTCGAAGCATACCGCTCGAGTGAGCCCTGCATCAGGGCAGTTCGGCTTTTGCAGTCTAGCTCACTGCCAATTTACTTCTATGAGTCCTAACATACATGGTGTATATTCAACTTAATTGCAATTAGATGCACATGCATGGATGAGTTTGGATCTAAATTAAATATAATTTTCAAATTAAACAATAAATACTCAAAGTTCAGAATCATGAAAATTGCACATGTTAGTATTATAATGGCTTCAACCAAAATTCATCATTTCAATACATTACTCTAAGGCATATTCAAAGATATTAATCTCAGTTTTATGTATCCTAGAGTAATGTTTCCTCACTTCGTTCAATTTCATTCACACGATTTCAAATTTTGTTCAATTTTGATAAATTCAAGTGTGACATGTGTGAAACTAAACGCCAACACAATTAGGATTCTGTGTAGTTCAAAATGTTAATAAACTCAACATGAAATTCTAATGCGTTGTCTAAGTGAATACATGACCGATTAGTGAGTGTCCTAATGATTTTCTTTTGACAACTCTCCTTTTCTTTTATCCTTTCTACCCTATGACTTCAATTAACACGATTGTAAATTTCGCACTATTTAGAGTATGCTTCTAATCATGTTTAACATGAGCTCTTTGACCTTTACAAATAAGAAATTGAATTAAGCGTTGGTACTCTCACAATTCAAGTGCAATTATTTTTACCATTTATTAATGGCTCACCTTTTAGATTTGACCACTTTGTGTTCTTTTCACACATTTGGTCTTCAACATCTTTTAAGGGATTGAGGTTTAATTAACCTTTAATCATATGTTTACCTTGCACCAACACTTAGAGTCAATTAAGATCATTTATAGCTTAAACCAATTGGACTCCTTAGTATGTAGGTGAATGGTTGCGTGTACTCGGTTTATGATTTTTTCAAAAGTAAATACTATCCAAGCATGCTAGGATGAAAGAAACTTTAGCTAATAAATCATGCACTAAGATTTATGCCATTAAGTTCTCAATCTCCTAATATGATTCATAGAAATGCACATTTCGACTTTGATTTAGATGAAATTATTATAATGCAAATCAAAGTGTGAATTACAATGATTATGATAAAAAAAAAATAAACAGTTAAAAAGTAAAGAGTACAATATTATGTTAGGAGAAAAAGAGAAGAAGAGACTGAATTAGAGAACAATATGTGTGTGAGCAGTGTTACTCTACACTCTCTTATTTATATTGAACCCTATCTTGGGTAATTACAATATTACCCTATATAAATATAAAACAAAAAATAAGAATTCAACTCTCCTCCTCTAGCTGGAGCACAAAGAAAAAAATGCCCATGCCCAGATTGAAACAAAAATTATTGAAGGTACCATAAGACAATGGTTTGTTAAAAATATCACCTAACTAATCATCAGACTTGATATATGGAGTGATAATCTCTTTTTGCTTCAAGAGATCCCGAATAAAGTGACAATTCACTTCAATGTGTTTGGTGCACTCATGAAACACTAGATTACTCACAATGAAAATAGTTGTCTGATTATCACAATACATCTGCATAGAAGGCACACTAATCCTCATATCACTAAGTAGAGCACGCACTCGTAACATTTCACACGCTGTGTGAGCCATAGCTCGATATTTTGCCTTTGCACTTGAACGTGCAACTACATTCTGTTTCTTGCTACGACAAGTAACAATATTACCACCAACAAATATCCAATAACCAGAAGTAGATCGTCTATCAGTACGACTAACTGTCCAGTCAGCATCAGACAAGCCAACAATAGTCATACATGATGAAACTTCGTCCAGGCCTAACTCGAGTGAGGCTTCTTCTATTAACTAGGCTAGGTATCTCGATCGAGTATATGATATGTCTAAGATCAGTATAGACCCTCCTATCTCTTGTAATGGACCAAGAAAGAGGAGCATAAGGTATATCATAATAAAGTTTTGGAAGACTTAGGGGGGAGGAATGGAATTGGATGCTTCCCCCCTTTCAGTGCGGGAAGAACTGCTTGGTGGAATGACATACTTAGGATTCCCTCACTGTTAAGCAACGGAGTGATGAGAGGGTATCAAAACCACTCTTTAGAAAGATAGTCTACATTGATCCATTGCCGGAAATTCAAATTGAATCTCCTTCCATTCCTCACAAGCAGTAGCTAGTTCAGGACTCCATTTGCTAGCCTCACGGACTACCGACTATATAAGCTTCTACGTGCTATTTTCTATTCGCCTATCATATTCAACTACTTTGACCAATATAATAATCCTTTCCCGGGTGCTCTTTTAAAATACCGAAGGATACCATAAACAACTTTCTAATGAGGCTTGCGAGAAGCATGCATAAACTGACTAATTATTCCAATTGCAAGTGTAATATCAGGACGCGTAACTGTGAAGCAGATCAGTTTACCAACCAATCTCCGATAACGTCCCGAGGTAGATCAGTTTACCAACCAATCTCCGATAGCCCCTATGTCATCAAAAACTTTTCCACTATCAGCATCTAACTTGATTGTAGAATCTGGTATCAACAGGACGAGCACTAAGTGTACCGGTTTTAGATAACAAATCTAATATGTACTTTCGTTGGCATAGATTGATACTTTGCTTTGACCGAGGAACCTCAATTCCAAGGAAGTACCGAAGAAGACGCAAGCCTTTAGTGTGAAATTGCTTCCCCAAATACCATCAGAATCAGAATCAAGCCTTAAAACTGACAATACCGTCAGAATCATCACCAGTAATGATAATGTCATCAACATATACGATGAGAGTGATAACCCATCAGATAGAACGACGAATAAACACTATATGATTTGAAGTAGAATGCTGAAAATCACACTGATGGACTACAGTGCTGAACTTATCAAACCAAACAATGGTGACTGTTTTAGACCATATAGTGCTTTCTTTAGGCGACATACTAATTGTTCTTTACCAGAAATAACATAATCTAGGGGCTCAACCATGTATACCTCCTCTTGTAAATTTTCATATAAAAAAATATTCTTTATTTCCAATTGGTACAAGGGCCAATCACGACAAGCTACAATCGAAAAAATAACTCTAATAGAGTTAAGTCAAGCAATAGGGGAAAATTTCTCATGATAATCAACACCATATGTCTGGTTGTATCCTGACAATCAACTGAGCCTTTAAGTGCTCGACAGAGCCATTAGGAAGATATTTCACAGTGTAGACGCAACTAAAACTAACGGGTTGCTTCCCAGTAGGAAGTGAAGTGAGATCCCAAGTCTGATTCTCATGAAGAGTTTTCATTTTTCTATCCATAGCTAGTTTTCATCTAAGAGATGCCAAAGCTTGTGTCAAGGAACTAGGAGCATCCACAAATGACAAAATTGATGCAAAATAACAAAATGATGAGGAAGTCAATACAAAGAAACAAAATTAGAAATTGGATGCTTAATGTAGTTATGAGTATCTTTCTTCAGAGTAATAGGCAAATCAGAAGAGGATGAACTAGTTGACGACTCAGAAGGTAGGACCTCAGTAGAATCATGTGATAGGTGTTGAGCTAGAGCATATGGAACAACCCGTCTGTCCTTGGAACGACGATAAACCTGCAAAGGAAGTGTAGTAGTTAAGGAGGAAGAAGATACATAGTTTGGTATAACAGACAACATAAGCTGCTCCTGATTGGGATCTAGTGGAAGTGTATGTCCTGGTGCAGAAAATAAAGACAATGACTGAAAAAAGATAATATCAGCATTAACGTAGTATCGGCGAGAGACAAGGTCATAACATCGATAACTTTTCTAAGTACGAAAATTTCTTAAAAAGACATACTTAACTTAGCGAGGCAAAAGTTTATCTCAACTCGAATCAAGATTATGCACAAATGCAATGCAACCAAATGACAGTCTGTCAGGATAAATCAATGAGAAGAAATATTTGTTGTCTACAATGGGGAAGACATAAAATTAATAAGATAAACTGAAGTAAGAACAACATCAGTCCAATATAGTTTTGACACATATATGTTAAACATCAAGGTGCGGGCAACATCTAATAAATGACTATGTTTAAGTTCGATAAAGCCATGTTGTTGAGAGTTATGAGGACATGTAGTTTGATGGATAAGGCCACGGTCTGCATAAAAATCTTTCATAAATGATTGAATATACTCTAGGCATTATCAGAACAAAGAACCTTAATACGGGTATCAAACTAAACTAGAATTTTTTATAAAATATGGTAAAGACCTAGGCAATTCAGATCAGTTTTTCATAAGAAATAACCAAGTCATACGAGAGAAATCATCAACAAAGATGACAAAATATTGAAAACCAAAAATATTTTTGACTCTTGCGGGATCCCAAATGTTTGCATAAACAAGATGAAACAGACTGGGTAGACTACTGGAAGAGCTAGGAGGAAGAGTTATGGTGATGCTTTCGTAATTGGCAAGTCTTATATTCTGACATAAAAGAAGAGCTCAAACCAGGGATAAATTGATGCAACTTTTATAAGGATGGATGGTTTAGTCGAAAGTGCCACTAAAGAGGAGACACAATAACATTCAAGGCAGAAATAAAATCATCAGGATTTAAGTAGTAAAGGCCATTTTGCTGTCCCACACTGATCACCTTCATTTTGAGGTCTTGAAAAACAAAAAAAGAAGAGAATGTCATGAAACACTGTAAAGACTTAGTTAACCAACTCACAGATAAAAAGTTAAAAGGGAAATTAGGAACAAACAAACCAGAAGTTAAAGGCATGGACTGAGTAGGACGGAAATCATCAGTCTCATGTATTGGTCGAAAGGAACCATCAGCCAATACAATACGTGAGTTACACAAATGAAAATTAGATAACAGAGAAGAATTACATGATATATGAACACTAGCTACTGAATTAATGATCTAAGATGATAAAAAAGTTTGACAACCATACATGCAGGGTTACCTCCATTTGTAAGGCCGGTAAGAAGAATAGAGGAATGTGTAGAAAGTGAAGATATCTGTTGTATGAGTTTAAGGAACTGAGATGAAAGATCATCATAATAATTAGTAGTAGGAGCAACTAGACCATTGGTAGAAGTCTGATATACTCGAGAAGTATCATTAGAAGTCCGATGAGTATATGTTGGTCTTTTATACTTATCCTAACAATAATTCTCCATGTGTCTTGTACCACCATAATAAGTACACTTTCACCTAGATCAATGACCACGACCACCATTCAAAGGCGCCATAAGAACACTGAAAACAATCTACAGCGAGGTAGATAGATAGCAACGAAACAATAGTAGGGTACAAAATCAAGCCAAAAACACCCAAAACCTCATCACCTTTGCATTAAAAAAGGCTTCCCACTCACCAAAACCACCATAATTCATCATAGGTTAGCCCCCAAAAAAAAAAATCAACAAAATAACAGTAACATGTAGAATCAGCTAGAAATGCATCACCGGTGGGCAGAAACCAGATTGTCGACTCACCAAAACCACAAAAACTTCTTCACAAATCAAACCAAATGCCCTAAATTACCCAACTGAGTACACATGCCTCTTTTTCACACTCCATAATATTAGTTTGAAGCAACAGAATCGAAGAAAAATTAACCAAGAAAATATTAGATAAAAAAAATTTCATCAAGGGAAAATGGCCTAAAGACCCAGTAGCAAATTACCTATAGCACAAACAGATTACCCACAACACGAGTTGGCCACAACAAACTGAGGAGTCAAAGAATCAAACCAACCCGAAGTCCGAATAGCAACCGAGGTGAATTTGGTCACTGCCGATAACTTCTTAGCCAAAAAAAAAGGCAAAAATTCACTAACAGCATTCAATACTCTAGTTGGACCTCTTTGGTAGGGATTGAAGATCAAAAATACTTGCAAGGGCTAAAATCACTGTCCGCTTAGTTATTGTTCATCAGTTAATGTTCGTAAATTACTGTTCACGCAACACTGTTCATGTGGCACTATTCATCAGGTAAAAAAAAAAAACTTTGAATCGCTGCACTGATACCAAGTTAAAAAGTAAAGAATACTATATTATGTTAGGAGAAAAGGAGAAGAGAGAAAGAGAGAGAAAGAGAATGAGAGAATAATATGTGTGTGAGCAGTGTTGTCCTACACTCTCTTATTTATATTGAACCCTATCTTAGGTTGTTACAATATTACTTTACATAAATATAAAACATAAAAAATAAGAATTCTAACATAAACAAAAGAAAATCTTTATGGCTTTTTCTTTCAATGTTTTTGAATTTTTCAATTATTATGTACAAGAAAAATATGCATTAACATGCACTAAATCAAAGGAAAGACAAGCAAAGTATTTAACATAAATCTTAAAAATGAATGTCAAACTTGACATCAAAATTCTTTTTGGATTTTGTAATTTCTTTTGTTTTTGGGTTTATCAAATTTCTATTGTTTTTGGATTTTCATATAGAAAAACAAATTAACAAAATATATATTTATAGATATACACGTATAACCCTAGGATGTTTGATGCATAATATTAATGAGTACCTAGGTCTATACTCTTACCTCTCTTACTTCTTAGAAGCCATTTGTTAGCACTCAAGGCCTCCAGCTTGGTTGAGATAGTGAGTTTGTCAAGGTCCTCTGTAGTCATCCATACTTGCTTTCCCTTCATAAAATTCAGGTTAGGTTGGGGAATGGGTGGAGGACTAACTCTCTTATCTCCAGATGTGTGTAGATAAATTTTGACCTTGACGGTAGAATGGAGCNAGTAGCAAATTACCTATAGCACAAACAGATTACCCACAACACGAGTTGGCCACAACAAACTGAGGAGTCAAAGAATCAAACCAACCCGAAGTCCGAATAGCAACCGAGGTGAATTTGGTCACTGCCGATAACTTCTTAGCCAAAAAAAAAGGCAAAAATTCACTAACAGCATTCAATACTCTAGTTGGACCTCTTTGGTAGGGATTGAAGATCAAAAATACTTGCAAGGGCTAAAATCACTGTCCGCTTAGTTATTGTTCATCAGTTAATGTTCGTAAATTACTGTTCACGCAACACTGTTCATGTGGCACTATTCATCAGGTAAAAAAAAAAAACTTTGAATCGCTGCACTGATACCAAGTTAAAAAGTAAAGAATACTATATTATGTTAGGAGAAAAGGAGAAGAGAGAAAGAGAGAGAAAGAGAATGAGAGAATAATATGTGTGTGAGCAGTGTTGTCCTACACTCTCTTATTTATATTGAACCCTATCTTAGGTTGTTACAATATTACTTTACATAAATATAAAACATAAAAAATAAGAATTCTAACATAAACAAAAGAAAATCTTTATGGCTTTTTCTTTCAATGTTTTTGAATTTTTCAATTATTATGTACAAGAAAAATATGCATTAACATGCACTAAATCAAAGGAAAGACAAGCAAAGTATTTAACATAAATCTTAAAAATGAATGTCAAACTTGACATCAAAATTCTTTTTGGATTTTGTAATTTCTTTTGTTTTTGGGTTTATCAAATTTCTATTGTTTTTGGATTTTCATATAGAAAAACAAATTAACAAAATATATATTTATAGATATACACGTATAACCCTAGGATGTTTGATGCATAATATTAATGAGTACCTAGGTCTATACTCTTACCTCTCTTACTTCTTAGAAGCCATTTGTTAGCACTCAAGGCCTCCAGCTTGGTTGAGATAGTGAGTTTGTCAAGGTCCTCTGTAGTCATCCATACTTGCTTTCCCTTCATAAAATTCAGGTTAGGTTGGGGAATGGGTGGAGGACTAACTCTCTTATCTCCAGATGTGTGTAGATAAATTTTGACCTTGACGGTAGAATGGAGCTTTGGATACTATAGCATGGGGTCCATTTGATGATGATGCATGATTATGCTTGGACTCACTAGACCTCTCTACAAGTTTGGAAAAATTCAACACTTGGTTGTTAAAGCGTTAGATTGGTTAGCTAGATGTATGAGCTTCTTATTTAAGATTACCCTATTTTTCATACAATGTCTGCTATGATGACCATGTTCTCCACAAATATAACACATATCATAGTTGGTTTGGGTCTCCTTAATAACATCCTTCTTTGAGTGCCTACCCTTACAATTGTAGCTATTTTAGGACTTGTATTTTCTTGTAGGGGTGATAGGTTGGTGTTACCCTTCCCAAATACGTTCTTAGAAGAAGTGTTGGTGGTGTGTTCATGTGTGTAGCATAGACCACATTTGTCACGCACACCTTTTTCCCTAAATAACATTCTATCAAAACTTTTATTGCTTTGGGGAAGTCTTTTAGAGAGTTCATTTGAGTCATGAAGATCTTTATCAAGTTTAGCACATTTAGACTCAAGATTCTTCTTTGACTTAATAAGATCATGACACTTTGATGTAAGACAGCTAGGCGAAATCAAAATTGGGGCTATTTAGGGGCTGTGAACAATAACAAGTTGTGAATCGGGACGTAAATAGTAATATTGGCTAGGAATCACTCATAGGGTTTCTTATGCATCACACCCAAGGGTTACAATTGCATTCACATAATTCAAGAAGCATATAATTGGTAAAATTTCTGAAATATCTCTTTATATCTTTTATTAAAAATATCACTAACAATATATAGAGTTGTAAGTATTCCTAATATTAAAGGATTAGGATTCCAAAGTCTCTAGAACTCTAAAAACTCTATATCACTAAAAATTAGAAAATTAAAATAAACTAGAACTAGGACTCTAAATTCTAACTTATCCAATACTAAAGATTAACCCAAAGACTATGACCCATTCCAGAAATTTTAAAAATTATAAAAATACCTTTTGAGTCTAAAAACTATTAAAAGGACATGTAAAATACTAATAATAGTAAATTGACTCAAACTAACTTAAAATAAGACTCAAAATACAATAATGCAAGGTTTCATATGGATCTTGGTCTTGATGGAAAGTCAATTCTATCGTCTTTCATTTCTTCAAATTTGCATTTGCTTGTGCATCTTATGAATTGCATCATTCTCTCCTGATTGGAGAAAACTCGACCTCGAGTTTTAAAGTGTTGCAATATGAGAGTCCACAAGTTTTGAACTTGCATCTTTCTTTTCTTTATGAACTGAGGAAATAAAGAAAAAAATTTAGAGATTGATCTTCCAATTCGGTTATTGAACTTCGCTGGAATCACAAAAATTAATTGGTGGAGCAAAGTGAATAGAAAGAACATTATTGAATTGACATTGCATAGTATGATTTGTAGCGTGTCTTTACATTAAAGCCTTCCCCTTGTTTATGGTGATATCTTCTTTTGTTACAACCTTGAACTTCTCTTGATTGTTGTTAGAGTATGATAGCATTGGTTGATTTTTATGTTGACTTAAACTCTTAGAAGATGCAAACAAATCAAGCCCTTGAGACGTTGTCGATGAAAGCCATCAATGTAAGGAATTTCATTCGCAACTCTTTTGGTACTATTTCAGAGCACTTAGGAAGAAACTTAGTCATGTGTAAAGGCAACTTTGATTCAATATTAGTTGTTGTCTTTTCAATATTCTTAGGCTCCACGATATAATTATTTTTAGAATACCAACTTTTCTCATTGGACTCTAAACACATAATTAGTGAACTGACTTGAGATTGTATAGACTCATCTACATGATCTCCTCCTCCCTTAATTATTGGATTGTTTGTGGCTTTGGACTGCTTTTGATGACCCTTCTTTGACTGCACATTAGAACACAAAGAACTTTGAGTTTTAGCCCTATTGGAAGAAGAAACCCTTGATATATTTGGTTGGTGAAGGAAATTTAGGTACATCTCTAGACCAAGTGCCTCTTGGAATGTCTGCTCTACTGCATAGTGGCTGCCCCAAGTAATTCTACCTTTATATTTGCCCTTAAACCAGTCTTGAATCTAGCAATTGTTTCACAAAGGTCTTCTATGATACGATACGACTTTTCAACATTAGGTTTTCAAATCTTTGAAAATAGTGCGTGGGGCCCACCTTATACCTTGTTTGTTTGTCATTTTACCTTTAGTACTATTTTTCAGGTCGTAATACCGACCCGGTATGAACAGTGACTTAAATACATTTTATATGGTATTAATGAATACCACCTACCAGGTGGTATTATCTTCTCGGTACAAATGAAAGGATGGTATAAGAGAATAAAATGACACAAATGCCCTCCTATGTGAAGAGTTCACATATAAAAAATTTATTTTGAATTTTTTTCTTATATTATATTTAAGCGTGCGATGTCACCGGTTTTTTTTTTTTATTTTTTGTTAAAAAATTATTTTGAATTTTTTTCTTGTATTATGTTTAAGCGTACGGTGTTAACAATTTTTTTAAAATTATTTAAAATTTTTCCTTATATTATGCTTAAGCGTACGGTGTTAACAATTTTTTTTTTTTTTGTTTTTTTAAAATTATTTTGAATTTTTTTCTTGTATCATGTTTAAATGTACGGTGTTACCAGTTTTTTTTATTTTTTATTTTTAAAAATATTTTGAATTTTTTCCTCGTATTATGTTTAAGCGAACAGTGTGACCAGTTTTTTTTTTAAAAAAAAATTATTTTGAATGGAATGGATGATATTTAGGATAAAATGATATATTTGTTATATAAGATGTGATAGAATAGATGGTTATTTGTGGGATCCACCATAGTACCTATTGAATAAACAAACTTAGGATGAGATTGAAATAATTTTTATTTCCAGTACTAATATCCATTGGTATTAGAAATGTAAGAAATACATTTCCAATACCAGACTTATATAATACTTGAAACAAACATCCCTCTATGGGTTAGAATTGCATCACATAACTCAATAAACATATAATTTCTAAAATTTTTGAAATATGTCTTTATATCTTTATTGAAATATCACTATTAAAGTCTCTAGGATCCTAAAAGCTCTATATCACTAAAAATTAGTAAACTCAAACAAACTAGAACTAGAATTTTAAATTCTAGTATATCCAATACTAGAGTTTAACCCAAAAGATGACCCACGGGTTAGATTTTGACCCATTCTAGAAATTACAAAAATGGCCTGTGTCTAAAAACTATTAAAAGGATATATAAAATACTAATACTAGCAAATTGACTCAAACTAATTTAAAATAAGACTCAAAATACAATAATACAAGATTTTATATGGATCTTTGTCTTGATGGAAAGCCAATTGTATTTCACGTCTTTGAATTTGCATTTCCTTGAGCATCTTATGGATTCCATCACACTCTTTCTCATGAAAGCTCACTCGATTGAGGAGAGATTTTTTCTCTTCCTCAAGCCCACATATTTGAGTTTTGGGCTTAATCAATTTTACATGAAATGTTTTTTTATCTTCTTCACTCGAGTTGACCCGACCACTTAAGTTAAACATTTTCTCTAGTTGTTTGAGGAATTATACATACAATTGGTCATATGCATCATGTATATCTCAACACATTCTTCATCCTCAACATATGTGGGGATTCCTTCTTCCAAGTCTTCTACTTTTGTGGTAGGACTTGCTTTAACATTGCTAGTCGAAGTTTCTCTAGGGGAGAGGAGAATGAACCTATAAAGGCTGTGAAATTCTCTTCATCAACTTGAGAAGAAGAGTCATCACTCGATGTGGACTCACTTTCACTGTTGCTCCAATTGGCCTTCATAGCTCTCCTCTTTTCCTTGGGCCAAGCTTTCTTAAACTGATTTGGGCATTCTGAAGTAATATGTCCAAATCCTTGACACACAAAGCATTGAAAGTCTTGTCTTTTCTCTCAACCTCGTGTCCAGAGTTTCTTCCCCCTTTATTTTTTCCCTCCTTTATAGTAGTAGGTTTACTAGGCTTTCCTTTCAACCTTGAAGACTCTACATTGCTAGCCTTGAAGTATTTGCAACTTAGGACAACCACGCTCTGATACTAATTGTTGTTCCGAGAGGGAGAGAAACTATGAGGATCTTCCGTCACGATTATACACGTGGAGTGCACGACACTACTTAGAGGAGGGGTGAATAGGTTTTTTAATTTTAGCTTAATTGATTACTGATTAAAACCTAGTTCGACATCAATTACCTTTTCTTAATCAAATATATCAATTAATGATGAGAACTTTTTTAGTCATTACAACTCAACTTAACCATGACGATTGATGTTAATTAATTTTAAATTAATTCACTAGAACAATCAATCTCACAACGATCCCAAAATTCAAACCCAAAACGTAACTATGGATGAAAGGATGTCAATCAATCATTCATAAAAACACATAGTGCGTGTGTGTAAACAATCAAAAGTGTAAATGTAAACAATATGAACATAAGCGATTTGTTGACGTGTAACACTTTCCTCGAGAAAAATTATAGGAATCACTAGGGGTTCACTAAAACCTAATTTACTACTCATAAAGTCAACATACAAGTATTTGAGTCTTATACCTCAACCATACCTTGACTAGATGTTCCTTTACTTTGTATGTCTCTCTGCTGAAGCTCCTTGTTCGACATCTTGCATAACTTCACCTAGACTCCCCGTCGCATGGTTTGTCTAGGCCTCCAACAATCATAGGCATGCCAACGATTCTCGTTATGCACACATCAATGAGTTTTTCAAACTATCAAGATCTTCAATTCCAATTTGTGAGTTTGGGTAGAATCTCTAGTGGTAGCGTTGGATTTTAGCGATCTAGGTTAGTGGTGGAAGTTCTGAAGGTAGAAAATAGTTTTTCTCTCTTACAAATCTCACAAGAGGTTTAACTTAGTTGTGAAAAAGGATCTTCTTATCTATAGGTCCAAAATAAGGATAGTCTTGGTTAACAAGAAGATTTAGATTTGCGAACGACCGCTCGATCGGTGGGAGGACTGTTTTAACTGGAATAAAAACAAGGTTCCAATACTGATTGAGAGAGTAGACCGCTCAAGCGACCATGAGACCGCTCGAGCGAGGTCAAGGGACCACTTGTTCAAGCTTATAGAGCAAGCTGTGTTCCCCCTCCATGGCCTTTTCTCATTTTCTTTCCTAAGTCAGAAACCGCACTAGTGAAGGCTAGGGAGCATAGGGTGGTCTATACTAGTTTTTTAAGCTTAAAATTGAGTAAAAAAACTTGTCCTCTTGCAGCCTTGCTCAAGAGGGGTCTGTTAATGATTCAAATTATGTTTTGAAAACACCAAATAATTTAGAAAATCTTTTTCATTTCAAAATAGATAGAATCCATACATGGATTGTTTCCAATTCCATTTAATCCTAATCATCCTAAGTAAAATTAACTATGGGTTCATCTTAGGTGTTTATGTCATTACTTTTGTCCTAAGCATGAGGGTGTATACGAAGTTTGAATGATGTTGTTTTAACACTTAATCTCCTTCCTTCGATTACACTTTCGGGTCTTCAATTTGATAGTCAATCACTTGCTGGTCTCGGGAATGAAAAACAAATTTCAAATCGACCTAGGGAAAAGTAGACGGCTCGAGCGACCTGTGAGTGGTCTCGAGGGTGGTCCTTGCTCCTCCTCCATTTGGCCTTTTCCCTTTTCTTTCCTAAGTTATAAAGAGATCGCTCTAGGGGAGACTAGCGAGTATAAAGCAGTCCCTATACTGGTTTTTTAACCTTAAAATCGAGCAAAAGACTTGTCCTCTTGAACTCTAAAGGGCGTTGCTCAAGAGAGGTCTGATAATGACTCTATCTATGTTTTCGAAATACAAAACGGTTTGGAAAATTTTTTCTATGAAAATCACCTAGGATCTATGCACGGATTGATACCGATTCCATTTTAACACTAATCTTCTTAAGTCTATTAAACCAATGGATCATTTTAGATTTCTAGGTCATTACTTTGTCTTAAACATGAATGTGCATATCGAGTGCTTTTGATGTTGTTTTGATGCATGATTACCTCCCTTCAATGATGCTTTCAGATTTTCATCGTTGTAGCATCATGACGTTGGAATAGGTTGTGATTTACAATGGATTCCACAAATTAGTCAATTACAAATATATAATTTAAATGGCTTAAAGATATAATTTGGTGGGTCTTAGAAACAATAGGTGTATTGTCAAAGCACATAAGATTGATAATGTAATTATAGTTGCAAGAAACACAGGAGACGCGAGTAAATTCAAATAACAATGGATTTACATTCGTGAATATGAACAACCTGGTCTACATAGAGGAAAATATTAAAGGAAGGGCAAAACAACAACTATCCTAGTTTAAGGTAGTACAAACCTAGTATCTTCTGGCTGAAGATATGGTTCTACACAAAGTTGTGAGACTAGATTCATATTATTGAAGCCAAAGAGTTGGGGGACATGCTTTACGTCTACTGCAGAACTTATGGAATGCGAGCTTCATGAACAAAGGGACCTGAAATCAAGTTTATTCTTTTGGGCTATTATTGTTCTAGTTTTCAGTTCTGATCTTAATCTAGCAATCCCTTCACTTACTGAAATAGCTATAGATATCCACAAAGCTTCATTGATATTCATTCTGAATCAACTATGCCAAATCTCTTAATATATGTGTTTGTACTTTGAGTAATTAAAAATATGCTATCCGGTTTACTCTCCCATATTTACATGATGACTTGGTAAATTGCTTCAGGTTTGTACAGAAGTGAGACCAGCAAGTGATGAAGAACTTCCATCCTCGTATGTTGAGGAATACAGGTACATCCTCTCAGTATCTATATTTTGTGTATTCTTGAAGCACTTAGCTAAGATCACCTGGGCACAAGGCATTCAGCTAAAATATATTTGACTAGGACTATGGGTTTAATTCTTATTTGATGCCTACAGGTGTTTTCCCTTTGCAAATGGATAATCTTGTTTGTTACCAATCCCAGCTATCTTTGTAATATGAAGTACTTGGGAAGATATGGTTGTCTCAATTTTCCAACATATATTTGTTGTTTGGATAGATAGTATCCTAATATATCCTCAACAAAAGGGCCCTCTCTCTTTTATAAGGAATTAAGGGTAAAAGTCAGGGCATGGTTGATAGAATTTGGATGCTTGTCTTCTAATGAATATTGTAAAAGAGCGAAAATGACAATTTTATTCTTATATGATCTCTTGCTATGTGGGACTTCATAACTAAGGAGGCTAGGCATGTTTTCAGAGCACACACATTATACGGGGAGATATTGCTCTCATTTCTTAATTCTATTACTTTGAATAATGATTCTTTAGACAAAATGGCCCATTGGGTTCCTTCTCATGTAAGTCATTCTTTGAATCTTTGATTGATGATCCTTCAACTCCTATTTTTCACCTGACATTGAAGATTTGGAAGTTAAAGTGCCCTTGAAAGTGCAAGTTTGTGGATGAGTGATTGCTCATAGTAAGATCAATACTTATGACATGCTCCAAACACGGAAGTCTCATACTAACCTATGTCCACAATGGTGCGTTATGTGTAGAGCAAGTTGTGAAAGTGTGGATCATTTGTTGTTCCATTGTCCCATCACATTATATTTATGAAATAAATTATTTGTGTTGGTTGGGCTTTGTTGGGTGGCCCAAGAATCTATCTCATCAATGTTCTCAATAGAGTACAAAGGTTTGGGTGGGAGTGGAAAGGGGTTACTCTTTGGCTTTGTGCAGTCTTTGCAATCGTTTGGGTCATTTGGTTAGAAAGAAATGCGAGAATTTTTGAAGACAAAGAGGAAGTTGTGGGATCTGGCCTTTTTCCTAACCTCTTTTTTTTCCATTGAGTTGGATGCCATCTTATGGATGATGATTTTGAATTTTTGTTACCATTGTAATAGGGATGGACTTCTTGTCCACCTTTGCTCNTTGGGCTATTATTGTTCTAGTTTTCAGTTCTGATCTTAATCTAGCAATCCCTTCACTTACTGAAATAGCTATAGATATCCACAAAGCTTCATTGATATTCATTCTGAATCAACTATGCCAAATCTCTTAATATATGTGTTTGTACTTTGAGTAATTAAAAATATGCTATCCGGTTTACTCTCCCATATTTACATGATGACTTGGTAAATTGCTTCAGGTTTGTACAGAAGTGAGACCAGCAAGTGATGAAGAACTTCCATCCTCGTATGTTGAGGAATACAGGTACATCCTCTCAGTATCTATATTTTGTGTATTCTTGAAGCACTTAGCTAAGATCACCTGGGCACAAGGCATTCAGCTAAAATATATTTGACTAGGACTATGGGTTTAATTCTTATTTGATGCCTACAGGTGTTTTCCCTTTGCAAATGGATAATCTTGTTTGTTACCAATCCCAGCTATCTTTGTAATATGAAGTACTTGGGAAGATATGGTTGTCTCAATTTTCCAACATATATTTGTTGTTTGGATAGATAGTATCCTAATATATCCTCAACAAAAGGGCCCTCTCTCTTTTATAAGGAATTAAGGGTAAAAGTCAGGGCATGGTTGATAGAATTTGGATGCTTGTCTTCTAATGAATATTGTAAAAGAGCGAAAATGACAATTTTATTCTTATATGATCTCTTGCTATGTGGGACTTCATAACTAAGGAGGCTAGGCATGTTTTCAGAGCACACACATTATACGGGGAGATATTGCTCTCATTTCTTAATTCTATTACTTTGAATAATGATTCTTTAGACAAAATGGCCCATTGGGTTCCTTCTCATGTAAGTCATTCTTTGAATCTTTGATTGATGATCCTTCAACTCCTATTTTTCACCTGACATTGAAGATTTGGAAGTTAAAGTGCCCTTGAAAGTGCAAGTTTGTGGATGAGTGATTGCTCATAGTAAGATCAATACTTATGACATGCTCCAAACACGGAAGTCTCATACTAACCTATGTCCACAATGGTGCGTTATGTGTAGAGCAAGTTGTGAAAGTGTGGATCATTTGTTGTTCCATTGTCCCATCACATTATATTTATGAAATAAATTATTTGTGTTGGTTGGGCTTTGTTGGGTGGCCCAAGAATCTATCTCATCAATGTTCTCAATAGAGTACAAAGGTTTGGGTGGGAGTGGAAAGGGGTTACTCTTTGGCTTTGTGCAGTCTTTGCAATCGTTTGGGTCATTTGGTTAGAAAGAAATGCGAGAATTTTTGAAGACAAAGAGGAAGTTGTGGGATCTGGCCTTTTTCCTAACCTCTTTTTTTTCCATTGAGTTGGATGCCATCTTATGGATGATGATTTTGAATTTTTGTTACCATTGTAATAGGGATGGACTTCTTGTCCACCTTTGCTCGGAAATTAGTGTCTTTAATTATTTATGAAATTTTGTTTCTTATTAAAAAAAAAAATATTGGGAGGTATTGCTTATGTATTGCTGCCAAGTTTGTGGAGGAAAATAACAAGTAAAATGAAGTAGAAAATAATAAATTTATAGTACGTTCCAACTGCATTGACATTTTGTTTTTGATAAGAAACAAACTTTTCATTGATAAGAACTAAAAAAAGTGCAAGCAAGGGTGAACAAGCAGTCCAATCCTCATACATGCATAAAAAGAGCACAGAACAAAAACAAAACAGCCATCAAGAGATAAATTATCTCCCACATGATGTCATTCAGCTTGAGGTAATACCAAAAAGAAGGGGATACTTTCAAACTCCTTTGTAACGGAGGACCAAAAAGATGCAAGGAAATAAATTCGATCCCATATCCCTTCCTTCACATCTTCTTTATCTTCAAAAATTCTGGCATTTCTTTCCATCTAAATGATCCACATTATTGCAAAGAAAACACAATTCCAATGAACAACATCCCGTTCACCACCACCCAAACCTTTATATTCAATCGAAAACATAGAGGAGATTGAATTTTTTCTGTTAACATGTTAGAAACTGAAAGTAAATAAAGGCATACCTCCTTTGTCAGTAGGCAGGTTGACATCTCAGACATAGGTGGGCACTGATGTTGTAGTGGCAAGTATCTAAGCTGCAAATAACTGATGGGGGGGAGTGTCCTCCATATCATAGTTGAAGTACCTCACATACTAGAGTGCAATGGCAAAAGTAGCGGGCTAACAACCTTGAGCTTGTAGGTTCGAATTTGAGAGCTGTCACTTTGTGCAAATAGTGCCAAACATTAGGTCTGCCCCTCCTAGCACCCTTAAATAATGGAGACTAAATGATGTAATGAGTAATGATTAGTTAAGTCACCTTACTAGGCGGAGATGCTATATCATGGTGTGATTAAGATATTTGAGTTGTTGGGCATCAAATTGTTGCTGTCTGACTTGACATGGTTTCCTTCCATCCTCTATATCTGCAAGTTATGCAGCAACTGTAGTGAGTCAGTTTTGCCAAATATTATCTCTATCATCATCATCACTGCGCTCCATTAGTGGATAGAAGATTAGTCATAGGCACAATGATGCTGCGATGGACACTCACACCAGTAAGCCATGCAAATGCAAGGTCTTTGACTGCCTGCATGTTTGATGCACTATGGTGATTGAGACTCAACTTTTCCCAGATCTCATATAGTCATATCTCCTGAGAAATCAATGGAGGAGTAAGAAGCACCCTCCCCCCCCAAACAAAAAAAAATCCCAAATGTGCAAAACAAAAAAACTGGGGAAAAGAGAAAGAAAAAAAAAAAAAAAAACAAAGAAGCAAGCATCAGTTCCTATTTCTGCCTGCCTCTAAGAGCTGGTTGATTGGTTAGCTTGGTGGACTGTGATTGGCAGTGTTGCATACTTGCATGTTGTGTTTTTGTAATTGTTCTTCCTTTTCTGGTCGAAAGTGGTGCATGTAGCTACCCTGATATCGTATTCCTTTCCATGAACTGCTGGGCAGATGTGCATTGGATGCAGAAACTATCAAATATGTTGGTGAAGCTTATCCAAAAGGTGTTTCTTCAGTTTACTGTACTAGTGGAAAAGACGTGGAAGAGCCAGGATCGGATTTTGAGCTAGTTGTGGTGATTTTAGCTACTCGACATAGCCCGCAAAACTTCTGGTGTGTTAAATCAGTCAAATTACATTCTTAGCTATTGTATGTGCTCCTTTTTAAATGTTTACTTTATCATTTAATACTTAGATACTATTCAACTTGGTAGTCTGATATGTATTGAATTCTTACATTTTCTGTTTGACTTTTGTTTTTTGAATGGTGCATATATAATTTCCTGATTGGTCCAAAAAAGAGCTAACAGGCGTGATATTCTTTTGATGAATTGCATACAAATCTTTGAGGAATGATGGCCCCAAAGATTGGAGCTGCTTGGAAGAGGTTAATTCCTCTTGGTTGAATGCAGTTGACATCAAAGTTAGGGTTATGTTGTGAACTACCAGTGTTAGGTCTTGAGAAATTAGATCTGCTTTATATTGACAGCTAGAATGAATCATTTTGTCGGAGATTCACTGCTCTAAGAAGCTAAAATTTGATCCCAATGTCTAGTCTGAAGTAATCAAGAGAAGTGATAGGTTAAGTGTGGTCTCCTAAAATTTATCAGCCATTTCTTAGTTCTTGCCACTTGGCAATGTCAACTTCAAGATAATTAGAAGCATTTAAATACAGAGAAGACAAAAAGACTAGGTGATAAAGACCGTGTTCTTCCCGTTATAGCATTTAGTATGGGAAGACCTCAAGGGTTACTAGCTCGAGGTCCCAAGTTTGATTCTTGCAAGAGAGCCTTAATGCATGAGGTTTGTGATTAATTGAGTGCATTTAAAGTTTGCGTCATAACCACGAGTTCAAAGGGTGCGTGGTCGAGATGGTTCTCCCGGGTCAAAAATAGGTCATGTTCATTGTGCATGTCATTCTTTAGTCTGCATGGGATCATTGAATCTGCATCTTGTCTAGTGCAAGTCATTTCAAGTTTTAGGTTGCATCAATTCCTCCAAATTCAAACTTCCTAGGTGCTTGTGCGTTTGAAACAGCAGTACTCAGAATCTCCTTGGAACTATTTGTCAGATGGGACTCAGAAATGGTCACTTGATAACAAGGATAAAATTAAACAGCAATCTACGCAAGGTGTACAATGTAACTGTAAATTGGCTATACTTATCCTAATCTAATATTCCCACAATGCACACTTGATAAGATGTTCCAGTAACATATATTGAAGCCATATTACCCAAACCCTGATCATATTTTCCTAGTAAGAGGGAAAACAACCAACTCAACATTTTTTTTTTTCTATATTCTATGGATTTTTAGTGCCATCAAATGTCAGCTATACAAATTATGTGCAGCATTGTGATTCCTCCAATTTATAATGCAAGCCAAAACTGTTGATCCACCGGCATGCTCTATTGTTTATGAAGGTTCAATGGTATCTGGGAAAGGGGTTGGCTGCCAGATCTTAAAGAAGCAAGTGCTAAACTTAGTTGTGATGGGCTATTGGCCTGAAATATAAGAACTCATCTTCTTGATTGGAAGTAGCTAGTTTTATGAAGCCAATAGCAGAGGAGAAGCAAGCAGGTGTTTTGGAAGGAGAAGAAAGGAAGTTAAAGGAGTAGTTGGACATAAATCAGACTGATTTATAAATATTAGAAGCAGGAAGGTGAAGACGAATCAATGAATATGATTAGCTTTTCTCTATGATTGTTGATATTGCGAAGTCAGTATCCAGTATTCCTGATGTCATATTCTGAGGTAACATTAGCCTTTGGCGACGTGGAGCTGTCTTATTGACTTTATTTTATACTGCTTTGCCTTGGAGTTTGCTACTATTAGTTTATGTAAAACTTGATTGCTACTCATGAACTCAAAATGGAAATAAGGTTGTAGTGAAAAGTATTCAGAAATCTTTATGTGGCTGGATGTTATAGTTAAAAAAGTGAACACGTAATTAATGTAATGTATTGGTTATATCTGAAGAATATGAAGTGGTTATTATTATTCAGCTTATTTGGCATCACAAAAATTTTATCATAGATAAATCTGCAGTCATGATTTTTTCCTCGTTACAAAGTTGAAAGTTTGTATCTCTAAATGATAGCTGTCATTCCCCTTGGAATTATCTTGACCAGCACCACTTGATGTTGTGAGTGATGCATTTAATTTCTAATTTGGAATTATTAATGAGGCTGAAAAAAGGCTTTCAATTCAAATCCACTAGCAGTGTCGCTTTTTCTTTTTAACCTAGTGAAGTTTTATTGTCAAGTAATAGAAACACTTCTTTGCTTGGGTGGTTGGGAGGGGGTTTGGTGTACCAAACTCAATGGAAAAAAGGTACGTCATTAAGGAAAAAGTAGCAGTGATGATTAGTCTAATTGATCAGCAGGATTCCAAATCCCTTATCCTCCTGCTTGCAACTTTACATTGATATGCTAATACAAGCGGTTTTATTGTTTGATAGTTCTGAAGTAAAATGGCAAAAATACTTTCTTAGATATTCCATTCCTAGAGTAGATATTTATGTTACATTGTTTTAACAAGGTTGCATGAAACTACATAGGTAAAGTTACCTAGTTTTGGAAACTTCACCATAGTGCAAATCCAAACAAGTAGTAACAATGTAACAGTTATAACTTGCTCCATTCATTTACTTATCAAAACGATAAGCACAGATTTGTTGCATTAAAAACTATGATTGTGTGAGGTCATAATGATACTCTATATGACGTGCTTGATCTTCACTTTTCATTACCAGTACCTTTATTATTGCAATTTTGTGTTATATTTTGTAGCAATGGAAGTTGGCGCTCAATATGGAACATTGTTTTTAAGGATGATGTACAAACTGTGGAAGTAAGAGGTAAAATGCAGGTATGCATAGTTAATTTTGTAACCCATAACAGTAGGATTTTGGAACTTGATTGCATCATTTTGTTATACTTTGTTATAAAAATCATTCCTAGGCATGTACCTAGACTCAAGGGGACTCCAGACTCATCCTTTACGCCTCATTTGGCCTCAGGAGGGGCTACTTCCGTGACAAGTAGTTGATGTCCAAAAGGCATGCTCCTCGGAGATCAAGTATAAGGCGCAGAAGCACTCTTTTTTTTTCTCTCTATTTTTTTTAGCTTGGCATAAATATTTTAAATCTAGCTTTGATATGTTGATATGCTTCATGTGGCACAACTGATCCCATCTCGTTATAGAAAAGTGATGAACCAATGAGTGGTTGTTTGGGAGGATTGATGGAAAATCAGATGAAGATGATGAGATTTTGTTCGATGATGATGATTTTTGGATAGCTCAATCATAAATAGATAAACCGACGAGTGGGATAGGGACCTTATTCTCCACCGATGGAATGAGGACATAGCAAATCAGATCCTAGCTAGAGAGCGGCCCATTTCGAACCAGAGTGCTTCACTGGGGGAATTGGCTTCTATTCAGTATAAGATCATCAGCAACACTTCCAAACACAAATCAGGAATAATCAGTTTCAAATGAGACAAAGGAGGAAGAGATGGAGTGATATAAGTCAAATGATGAAGAAGCTGATGGGCTTCGCGATGAAAATGATTTTTAGGGGCTTAGGATTGGTGTAAGCGTGGACTGAATATTTAGTTGCTTTGACAGTTTGACTTATATGTTTTGGAGTGTTAGATAGTATTGGTGTTTGTTGGGATTTAAAGTTTATTTTGTGGATGCTTAGTTTGTGAATTGTAGTTTATTGCCTTGATTGAAAGATTTGTCAACGATAAGTACTTGCGTGTGATTATTATTTTCTCCTCATCCGCTCGCCAAGGCCGGGGAGACCCTAGTGTCTGGGATCACCTTACGCCCTAAATAACAATGATTTTGACTGCATAGTCAAGAGTGAATCCATATGCATGGATAAATTGTAACTAACACTGATGCTAATGTGTTTTGCTTCTTTGTTTAGGTAGGAGCTCATTACTTTGAAGAAGGAAATGTTCAGTTAGATGCAAAACATGAATGCAAGGATTATTCAATATTTCAGGTTAGTAGATCATCATGGAACATAATATATTCTTGTTGCCTTTTAATCACTTTTTGGACATTTAGAATTTGATGTTTAGACTGACTGAACTAGAAATTCCTTCATGAGTACCTCAATGTAAAGGCATCTGAAGTACATTGTGGATTGTGTGCCAACAACATGGTACTGGCTGTGGCCAGAATACTTCCGTAGAAGCACAATGATAGCATTGCTCACTCTGAGTATTTCAACTTCATCCAAATGAGAGTTATCCTAATAAGTGTTTTTTCTTTTGGAAGTTGATTTCTTTTCTTAAGTTATTCTGGCAAATAGAAGCATTTGTTAAAAAATCTTATAAAATATGTAGGGAACACGACAGACATGTTTTTTACCTAGTTTCTTCTAAAACAGACTTGTACTTTTACAGATCTGAAAAGATATGCAAACTTTAAAATTTGCCAGGCATTTGCAATATTAATATGTAAGTTTCAAGAGCCCATGTAACAGTTTAAATTTTGATGCCCAAGAAAGTAATATATAGGGAAAAGTAAAAATATTTTTAGCATTGTGGTCAAAGGATCCTGTGTCTGATTCACCCTGAACTCATTCATTTGTGCATAGTCTGTACTACGATATGCTACTCAGTGCATTATGTGCTTGTGTGGACACTAATTGTTGTTTTGATTCAGTCCCCTGATGATTGTGCTGTTTCCTTGACCAACATTATTCGGCACCATGAGACGGAGTACCTGGCTTCACTTCAGGTTGTGTTTATGAAGTTGTGTTAGTGTGATCTTCAAAGCAATTTATTCTTTTGTTGAATAAAGGAAATAGGACCAAGTACTGACAGGTACATATTGGCAGGCATCCTATATAAATTTGCCAGATACCACTTTCAAGGTATTCTCTGGAGCTCAATTTTTTCTGGAAAATTTGCATGAAATTGACTTTTTAATTTGGTATAGAAGAATGAGGTTAGGTTTGTGAGTTGTTTTTTATCGTATTTGAAATTAAAATCCAAAAACATGTAAGGCATTAGGTCGCTTATGTTACTACAGTTTAAATTGTTAGTACTTCAAGGTATTGCCATAACCTAGGATGTAACATGTCATCCTACTGATATTTCCTGTTTCTACCGGGCAGATTTGGAGGGCTAGGATTAGATGTCTTTTCACTTTGTAAATACCGATTTATGGGTCATCTGGTGGAAAGGAAGCAGGTTTTCACTGAGTAGACATTAGTCAATTACTATCACTTCATCGTACAAGATTCTTGATAGGTTAAATTTACTCTTGCATGGAATCACGTTTGACTAGGAGTCCCAAAAAAAGAAAAAAAAAAAAATCCTGTGGAAGCAGCATAAATCAAACTATGAATAGTTGCATTGATACCATACTAATTAAGGTCTTGACATATTCACCACTCTCAATCCCATAATTTCTTCATCATGACCTTGACTTTGATAGTTTGGCAGATGCACTTCATCACAGTGCATATATGTAAATTCATTTGTCTGTAACCATTATAGCATGTGATTACGTTGCAGGACCTCCGAAGGAAGCTCCCAGTTACTCGAACATTATTCCCATGGCATAACATGTTGCAATTCAGCCTGACAAGGGACATCTCAAAGGAACTTAGAATTGGAAAGTAAATTACCATGTATATGTAATGTTCTCTCGAGGTTGAATACAACCATCTTCCTAATTCAATTAGTATTTCAAGTGTGAATTCTGAGATTTATTTGTTCACAGCCCTTTTTGTTTTATCATCTTCAGTTTTCTTTCGGGAAAGACTATTTTTGTTTTTCTTTTTGTGTTGGGAGGGGTTGCATTTGCCAATTGCGTTCTGACCTTACTTTCATTAAATTATCGTAAAAAAGTGTAAAGAACTGGATCTGTTTTGCAGTGTCTTCTTTTTTGTTTTGTGTCTCTTTTTAGGTATGGCGATGCCTGTGTGGATTAATGCTCGTGACAGTGCACACATTCGAAACGAGTGTCAGGGTGTGGTAGCTTTGCCTTCACTGGCCATATGGCAGCTGGGTTTGCATGTGTTCTTTTTTGATCCTGCTAATTGTCTCTGCTGGAGGAAAAACCTTTAGGTTTCAAAAGGTGATTCTTCTTTAATGAAAGAGTATTTATGGATTCCTCTGGTGGATTTCTCGGTGGTTGTTGACCCCAAATTCCAACCACCTGGTTGTGGGTTCAAGGGCTGGTAGAGAGAGAGAGGGAAAAAAAAAACTGATTGAGTTAATTCATGATCAATCACAATATTTTTATGATCGGTTATAAGGTTGTAACCGATCATAAAATATTATAACAGATCATGAAATGTTCTAAATGGCGTAAAATAATACAATTTTGATATAGTGAAGTTTGATGTCTTTGCTCTTCTTGTAGATGATGAGTGCCTTACGATAAACAGTTGAAAAACCAAAAAAAACACATGTTCTAAAAATGTAATGGCCCGTTTGATGAAAATAAGTAAAGAAGAAAAAGTGAAAGGGATAAACTTTATATCCTTGAATGAAAGAAAATTATTTTCTCTTTTATGTTTGGTAGGTGTGATGGAGAGTAAGAAATATATATTTTTCATCGTTTGGTGTTTGGTATTAGATGAAGGGAATAAAAAGTAAACTTATCTTAAAAAGCATATTATCCCACTTTTCTTTCTCAATTTTCGCCCACTTGTGGGTGAGAAAAAATTGTGGGATGGAGGGAAATATTCTCCCTCTAGTTTTCCTTCCCCTTGTACTTTCCCTTGATACTAAACAGTGAAAAATATTTTCATCCACCCTACTTTTCTTCCACCCAATATTCCTTCAAACCAAACAAGGCATAAAACTAGAATTTTGACCTAAGGTTCTGATATGCCCTTTCTCGCTCAAGCAAAAAAGATAGATATATGTTTCTTGGGAATAAAAACTTATCGAAAAAAAAATGATGTCTCGATTCGAGCTTGGGTTTGTGAGATTGATGAAAAAGTAAGATTGTTAGAACTTTGAAATTTTTAAAATTAGAATTATGTCTTAAGGGTCTGATCGACCAGTTCTCGTTCTGTTTCTTTTGAAAACAGGCCAAGAATTACTTCTCAGTGGTAGAAACTAATAAAAATTGACGGCATCTTGATGTGGTTCCGATTTCAGAGAATGACAAAAAGAAATAGAATTGTGAAATCATAGAAATTTTCAAAACTAGAATTTCGACCTAAGGGTCTAATTGGCCCATTCTTGCTCTGTTTGTCGTAAAACCAGACTTCAAAAAACTTCTCAGGGATAGAAACTTATAGTAAATGACGGGATCCCAATCCGAGCCTTGTTTTGAGAAATTAAGAAAAAACTAGAATTGTGAAAACTTTGAAATTTCTTACAACTAGAATTTCGTCCAAAAGGTCTAATCGGCCCATTTTAGCTCAGTTTGTCATGAAAAAGAGCGTCCAGGAGGTACTTCTTGGGGATAAAAACTAATAGAAAAGACGTCACCTTGATTAGATCACCGATTTGAGAGATTGACAAAAAAGTAGAATATTAAAAACTTGAAAAATTCTAATGGTCAATTTTGTACCAATAATGGAAAGAAGGAAGAAAGGAAAAGTGAAAAGAATAAACTGTCTATCATTGAATGAAAGAAAACTATTTTTCCTCCTTTTTGTTGAGTGGGATGGATGGAAAGTATGAGGAATATATTTTTCATCTTTTCATATTGGATGAAAAATGAAAGGAAAAGAAAAACATGCATGGCCAATTTACATTTCCTCCCTTAATTGGGAATAGTGTATTGGTGCAATATATATAAATTAGAATATATTTGAGAGAATAAAAAGTAAACTTATCTTAAAAAGTATATTGTCCCACTTTTCCTTCTCAATTTTCGCCCACTTGTGGGTGGAAAAAAAAATTGTGGGATGGAGGTAAATGTTTTTCCTTTCCCTTATACTTTCCTTTGATACCAAACAGTGACAAATCTTTCCATCTACCCAACTTTCCTTTCACTAATTTCCATCCACCTAACTTTCCTTCAAACCAAATAGGGCATAAAACTAGAATTTTGACCTAAGGTTCCGATATGCCCTTTCTTGTGCAAGCAAAATGGAGAGAGATATACTTCTCTAGGATGGAAACTTACTAAAAAAGGTGGCATATTGATCTGAGCATGGGTTTGAGAGATTGATAAAAAAGAAGAATTGTGAAAACTTAAAAAAATTTTAAAATTAGAATTATGACCTAAGGGTCTGATCGGCCTGTTCTCGTTCTATTTCCCGTGAAAACAGATCGAGAGGTACTACTCAAAGATAAAATCTTATAAAAATTGACAACGTCTTGATGCGCATAGTTTGAGAGAATGAAAAAAAATAGAATTGTAAAAATATAAAAATTTCAAAAATTAGAATTTCGACCTAGGGGTCCGATCGGGCCATTCTCGCTCCGTTTGCCGTAAAACCAAACTTCGAGAAACTTCTTAGGAATAGGAACTTATAGAAAATGACAACATCCTGATACGATCCCCAGTTTGGGAGATTGAGGAAAAACTAGAATTGTGAAAACTTACAAATTTCTAAAACTAGAATTTCGACCTCGTTCTTGCTCAATTTGTCGTGAAAACGGATCGAGAAGTACTTCTTGGGGATAAAAACTTATAGAAACGGATGGTGCCTCAATCAGAGCTTTAGTTTGAGAGATTGACAAAAAAGTAGAATTGTGAAAACTTGAAAAATTCTAATGGTCTATTTTATATGAGGGAAAATAGGAAAGAAGAAAAAGTGAAAAGAATAATTTTTCTATCATTGAATGAAAGAAAAATATTTTCCTCCTTTTTGTTGGGTGGGTATGAGGTATATATTTTCCATCTTTTGATGCTGGATGAAAAATGAAAGGAAAGGAAAAACATATATGACCAATTTACATTTCTTCCCTTAAATAGTGAATAGTGTATTGGTGCAATATATATGTTAATTAGAATACATTGAAGGGAATAAAAAGTACACTTATCTTAACAAATATGCATATTGTCCCACTTTTCTTTCTCAATTTTTGCCCACTTGTGGGTGGAAAAAAAATTGTGGGATGGAGGGAAATGTTCTCTCTCCAGTTTTCCTTTCCCTTAATATTCTTCTTTGTTACCAAAAGTGAAATTTTTTTCCATCCACCCAACTTTCCTTCCACCAATTTTCGTCCACCCGACTTTCCTTCAAACTAAACAAGTCATAAAACTAGAATTTTTACCTAAGGTTTCGATATGCCCTTTCTCGCTCAAACATAATGGACAAAGATATACTTCTCGAGGAAAGACACTTATCGAAAAACACGGCGTCTCAATCCAAGCCCGGGTTTGAGAGATTGATGAAACAGTAGAATTGTTAAAACTTATAAAATTAGAATTATGACCTCAAGGTCTAATCGACCCGTTCTCGTTTTGTTTTCTATGAAAATAGACTGAGAGGTACTTCCCAAAGATAAAAATTTATAAAGATTGACGGCGTCTTGGTATGGCCCCAGTTTGAGAGAACGACAAAAAAATAGAACTGTGAAAACATAGAAATTTCCAAAACTAGAATTTCAACCTAAGGGTTCGATCGACCTGTTCTCGCTCTGTTTGCCATAAAACCAAACTTCGAGAAATTTCTTAGGAATAGAAACTTATAGAAAATGATTGCTTCCCTATCTGAGCCCCAATTTGGGAGATTGAAGAAAAACTAGAATTGTGAAAACTTAGAAATTTCTAAAACTAGAATTTTGACATAAATGTCTGATCGACACGTTCTTACTCAGTTTGTCATGAAAACGGACCAAAGAGGTACTTCTTGGGGATAAATACTTATAGAAAAAGATGGCACCTCGATTAGAGCTCCAATTTGAGAGATTGACAAAAAAGTAGAATTGTGAAAACTTGAAAAATTCTAATGACCCGTTTGGTACGAAGGATGAAAAGAAAGAAGGAATGAAAAGTGATAGAGATAAATTTTCTATCCTTTAATGAAAGAAAACTATTTTCCCTCCTTTTTGTTTGGTAGGAGGGACGGAAAGTATGAGGAATATATTTTTTATCGTTTGGTATTTGATGAAAATTGAAAGGAATGGAAAACACATGCATGGCCAATTTACAATTCTACCCTTAAATAGTGAATAGTGTACTAGTTCAATACATTATTTAGAATATATTCAAGAGAATAAAAAGTAAACTTATCTTAAAAACCATATTATCCCTCTTTTCCTTCTCAATTTTTGCCCACCTGTGGATGGAAAATAAATTGATGGATGGAGGGAAATGTTCTCCCTCCAGTTTTCCTTTCCCTTATACTCTCATTTGTTACTAAATAGTGGAAATTTTTTCCATCCACCCATCTTTCCTTCCACCAATTTTCATCCACCCAGTTTTTCTTCAAACCAAATAGGGCATAAAACTAGAATTTTTACCTAAGGTTCCGATATGCACTTTCTCACTCAAGTAAAATGGACAGAGATTCCATCTAGGTCAAATCATTAATAAAGTTCTACATGATATCCTAATGCATCATCTAAGTGACTACACAGCTGGTTAGTGAGTGTCTTAATTATTTTTCTTTTAGACAATTCCCCCTATCTTTTATCCCTTCTACTCATTATGGCCTCAATTAGCATGATTGTGAGTTCCATACTTTACATAGTATGTTTCTAAACGTGTTTAGCTTTAGCTCTTTGAGCTTTACATATGAGCAATGACATTAAGCATATAGTAATCTCAACAATTCAAGTGCAATTAACACTAGCCATTTATTTTTATGCCTCACCTTTAATTGGCCTCATTGGGCTCTTTTCTTACATTTTGCTCTTTGACATCTTCTACGGGGTTTGGGTTTTACTAACTTTTAGCTATGTTTCCACCTATCACCAATACTTAGAATCATGTGAGGTCATTAATCATTCAAAATAGCAAGACTCCTAAGTATGAAGGTGAATGGTTGGGCATGCATTTGGTTTTATGAATTTTCTCAAGACTTGTACAATCCAAGCATGCATGGGTGAAAGAAACTTTGGTTAAAGGATCAAGGACTAGGACTTACAACCACTAAGTTCTTTATCCCTTACTATGACTCATAGTAATGCACTTTTTAAATTTATCTTAAGGATGAAAAAGCTATGACCTGAATCAAAGAGTGATTTACGATGATCAACAACAAAAAAAATATTTTAAAACTTTTTCCTTTTTCAATATTTTTGGATTTTTCACTAATAACCTAAAAACAAAAAATATGCACAAAATGCAACAATAAAGGAAAAATAAAACATTTACCAATAAATCCTAAAAGTATGCCCAACTAAGCATCAAAAATCTTATTGAATTTTCATATACCAAAAGGTAAATTTAATAAATACAACAACAAAAAATTCCTTTACAATGCATGGATCTAGGATATAAGATCTAATGCATGACTATGCACCTAGGTCCATACTCTCACTTCACCTAACTTTTAGGTGACTCAGCCTCCTTGGTAGCACTTGGGACTTCTAACTTAGTTGAGGTGGTGAGCTTCTCAAGTTCCTCACATCTCACCCACACTTATTTTCCCTTAAGATCTCTTAGGTTAACTCGAGAAATGCGTGGAGAACTCTCTCTCTCTCTCTCTCTCTTAACATCACCTTTTGCAGGTTCTATTGGGGGAGAAGAGTGTGAGCATATTAAAGCCATAAACTCTTCCTAATCTTCTTGAGAGGAAGTATCCTCACTCGTTGTTGACTCGAACTCACTTTCTCTCCTCTCTATGGGCAAATATTTCTTCTTCTGATTAGGACATTCCCAAGCCATGTGTCCAAATTCTTGACACTTATAGCATTGAGGTCCTTGCCCCTATTTCCTTTCCCCCTTATTTTCTCCTCCCCTTCTAGAAGACTTGGGTCTACTTGGATTTCCTTTTGACCTTGAGGACTTGACACCACTAGCCTTAACATATTTGTTGAACTTTTGTGCAAGATAGGCTATGTCCTCTTCTCCTAATTGGAGTGACTTCGATTCATCTCCCTCTTCTCTAATAGAGCACCAGGCCATGCCCTTAGACTTCTTGGGCAGTTGGAGTTTCATTTCTAAATTCAAAATAGACCTAACTAGGTCTTCTATTGGCACCATCTCCAAATTGACTGGTTTCCAAGGTCATCACCTTAGCATGAAACCTCTCCAGTAGAGATCTCAATATTTTTCATTTAATCATAGAGTCATTTTGCTTGGTACCCAATGCGAATGATGAAATTACAATATTGCATAATCTAGCATAGAAATCACAAAATTTTTCATCCTCTCGCATCCTCAAAGACTCGAATTGAGAGGTGTACCTTTGAAGACAAGACATCTTCACTAAAGATTACCATACCTACCACATTAAATCTAAAAGAAACTATAATTCTAGTGTCAAATGCGCCAATTTTGAGAAAAAACGTGATTGTGGCATCAAATGCGCTACTGGATTTGAAACAAATATTGTTCTTGATGACCTTATATTAGTTAAACAAGATTTTGATGATAACAAACACTCTTGTGTTACTAACCATCTTCTTATGAGTTTGGTTGTATTGTTGCATAGGGTTATTGAGGAAGCTTGGATAAGCAATGTGCTACATTGGGTCTGAAAAACCAAAAGAGAAGATGTGCATGAGTTGAATGCTTAATCAAATGATTTGAAGATGCAAAAAAATTATGAGAGTGAAAATAGATAAATAGGAATATTGAAGATGAGAAGATACAACTACATGAAGAGAATGTGCATTACTAAAGTAATTGATTGAAGGTAGTGCATAGAAGTTGACAATTAGGAAAATCAAATAGGTGTTCGGTATTTGGAACATAACTTTGTACTTAGATGTCCAAATAACCAAATTCCAATGGGGTTAGAAAGTAGACTTCACTAGTTACAACTTTGTCTGAAATAAGAGGTGACAAATTCGAATGTTTTGAGAGTCAAAATCTCCAATGGGGTTAGAAAGTAGACTTCACTGGTTACAACTTTGTCTGAAATAAGAGGTGGCAGATTCGAATGTTTTGAGAGTCAAAATCTCCTTGGAAATTGATGGAATAGCAAAGCAACAAATTGGATCCGATCTACTGGATGGGAAATCTGGCCTATCGGTAGGGAGATCCGGTCTACCAGATTTGGTAACTGGCTTGTTGAATGGGCCATTCAAATACTATCCAGAATACTAGATAGGCATTCAAAAGACACCCAAAACACATTGTTTTGAACCAGTCAATCGGATGGAGATACATGCTGGATGTGACCATTAGAAGGCTCCAATGGCTAGTTTTTGGGAACCTCTCCTTTTCCATTTGCTTCCTCTATAAAAGGGGATTATGAGGCTTGATGAAACAAGATTGTTTGGGGAGTTCTTGGGGCATTTCTTGAGCATTCAAAATATGATATACATATTGCGGAAAGATCATTATTGTGAGATTTTGGCTATAAGGCCTATTGTGGTTTTCTCTCTTTGAGTTTAATCGAGTGATTCTTTGCTTGTAAAGAGAGGAGATTAATATTGTATTAAGTGAGCTTTAAGTTGCATCATTTGTGCTTGAGATTGTAAAGGTGCATCTTCGCCTACCAAAGAAGACAAAGCCTGTAAGGAATTTGATCTTCACCCATTGAAGGAGATCGAGATAGTGAAAGTGAAGCTCGGAGGAGAAGGGGAAGAGAGGACGTACACCATCATGGTTCGGGCTGAATCTTTATAAATGTTGTTTGTCTTTCTTCTTCCCTACTACTTCCTTACTACATCCATATTACATAGCTTATCAGATACATCATCTTCTCCATCATATCATTTGTTAAATTGCCTATCATACACATAATCTTGTTAATCATAAAATCATTTATTTTTCGTACTCCTCAAATAATTATTTTCATTGCATAAATGGCAAAAAATCATGAAAGCTAAAAATTAGTCATTGACTCACATAACCTAATTCACCCCCTCTTAGATTGCATTTGGGCCAACAATTGGTATTAGATCAAGGCTCTAGCCATTTAGTGTGACAACAATAGAGCAAAAGATCATGGCAACCATAGGAGGGAATGTTGTTGAAGGGCAATCCATCGCTAGACCTCCATTCTTTAATGGAAGTGACTACACATATTGAAAAGCTAGAATGAAGATTTGCATTATATCATTAGGGGATACATTGTGGGACATAATAGAAGATGGATATACAAAAGCCATAATAGATAAGAAAGAATGGGCCTAGTGATAAAAAAATTAGATACATCAAATGCAAAAGCTATGAAGACGTTATATTGTGCACTAGATAGGAATGAATTCAATCGTATCTCTACATGTGAAATCACTGGAAAAATTTGGCATATGCTTGAAGTTACACATGAGGGAACTAGAAGAGTTAAAGGAATCCAAAATCAAATGCTAGGACATGATTATGGGTTATTTGAAATGGATCCTCAAGAAACCATCACTCAAATGTTCACTCATTTTACTAACATTGTGAATGCATGGAGATCTCTTGGTAGAACAATTGTAGATGAAGATATTGAAAGGAAAATTCTATGAAGCCTACCAAGATCTTGGGATGTTAAAGTAACGGCCATTCAAAAATCCAAAGATCTCAAACTACTACTCTTGGAAGACCTTCATGGATCTCTTTTGAGATGAACAACAAGAGAGGTGATAAAGAAGAAAGAAAGGAGAAGAAAACCATTGCACTCAAAACCACTAAAGCTATGAATGAAAGTGATTAAGAGGAAGTGGGAAGTGATGAAGAACGTGCTTCCATCACAAAGAAATTCAAAAGATTCTTCAAGAATCAAAGCTCATATCGAAAAGGAAAAAATTTCAAGAGAATTGAATTCATATGCTATGAATGCAAAAAACCGGGACACTTCAAGTTAAATTGTCCACTATCGAAGAAATTCAACAAAAAGAACAAGAAAGTTGCAATGAAGGCAACATGAAGTAATAGTGACAATAATGATTTCGAAGATGAAGAAAAGAGGCAAGTAGCAAACTTGTACTCTGTGGCATTGGAAAACAATGATGAGGTACAATCGTTATCAAATGAGCATGAAGAATTAACGTATAATGATATGTGATGCTATAAATGAATTGCATGACGACTTGCTTAGCCTCACTAAGAGATATAAGGATTTTAAAAAAAAATTGGTTTCTTTGTCAAATGAAAATGAGGCTTTGAAAATGGATAATGCGAAGCTCAGCTTAAAATGCCTCTTTAAAAGGATATTCTCATGGTTCATCCGTAATTGAAAAGCTAAAAGGTGAAAATGATGAGTTGAGAAGACAGAATCATGACCCAAACAAAATTGTCATGAATTTCACCCAGGGGAGTGAGAAGTTGGAAAAGCTTCTCTGGCGAAAGATGTGAATTCGACAAAGCCAAGCTAAGCTTTAGTAATGATCAAAATCAAAAGATATATAAATTTTTTTTTTTTGTTGTGAAAAAGTGAAAATCAAGCATCTCATTAAAGACATGTTATTATTGTCATAAAGTAGGACATCTTGCATATAGTTGTTATGTTATGAGATCACGTCAAAATGAATGCATAAATGGATCATATACTAACTATCAAGGATCCAATATGATTTGGGTGCCAAAAGCCAAATAGCCAGCATTGGCAACTTTGCATATGTTTTAAATCACTTGTGAGTTATGTGATATATATATATATATATATAGATATGTATGTATATATTTGAAGTTAATAATTGAAAATGTGTTTGATAATTGCATTACATTTATATCTAATTATTTTGAAAATGTAAATTGATTTGAATAACTTTCTTAATAAAATGTCTAGTCATAGTTAAAGATGAATCTTCCAAGAATGTTACTCTTTGGTTTATTATTATTGATATGCATAATTGGAACTTTGGAAACAAAAAACTTATGCTACTTCACATGCATATTATGACTCATATCACTTGAAATAAGTGACTATTTATGGTAGTTGAAGAGTGTTAGAATGGATGCATATTGAACATCCTTGAATCATTAAATGGTCAACTATTCCACTTAGTAATCCCAAAGTGCATATCCTTTGAAATCAATTAAAAAAGGGATTCTATAAATTAATGTCTACATTAAACCTTTATGATTAGGTCATATTTGTTGACTCCTTTGTATGCTTATCTAAGTGCATAAAAAGTATGGTACCATTGTTGTGCATTTGTGTTCCGTTGGATAATACTAGAGAGCACATCACTGTGACAATGTACTTCCAAGCATAAAGATGATTTTTATGGATGGCAAACATGACCACTTAAAATAACAGTGCATCTCGAAGAAGGGAGTTAATACATGTTACATTGAATATATGGCTAGTCATAGGCCTTGATTTCTTTCTCTCAATCAATAAAACTTAGATAATCTTGAAAGTTAAGATAATTATCACTTGTGACAAGAATTATGAAAGGTTTAAGCACAAAATGAATTAGTATTCTTAGTCATATGGCTTACACTTTGGTAAGGTTAGTTTGTTTAAGTAGAATTTCTCTTCCACACATAGGTCATACACCCCATGATGCTTCTATGATGCTAGAAAGTTTAAGCACATCATGGATGTCTTTTTGATATCAAACCACCACATAGGTGAATTTGGAACTTAAGGAAGACACTTGGACTAGCAATTTGAGAGGATTTCAACTATCTTGATATTAGATATTGAATGGCTATGAGATTTTGTCTCCACTAAGGCAATTAGACTCTCTTGATATATGTCATGTGCATATTTGATAAGTTGTAAACTTGAGACTAAAATGACCGTTTGTGATGTATGACATTTTTAGTTAAGAAAATGTGCACAATAGAGATATGGAATTAAAACTTGTTGGTAAGGTTTATGATAAATCCCCCCACCAATGGGTTTTTGGTCTAATGGTACTCTTTACTTTACAAAGACTTTGTCTTCTTTAGGTCAAGGGTTCAAGCCCCCTTCTCCCCTCCCCCCCAAAAAAAAAGTAAAAGTTTTATTAAAAAAAATTATAATAAATCCCCCAAAGTTTAATGATGATTTGATTTAAAAGTACATGAATTCTTATATTAAATGTGCTAGAATTTAAAATCTTTGAGGATCATATACTATATGGATATATCTTCAAGATTATGCTTTAGAATATGATTACTTGGATAACTAGTACTTGATAGACCTCATTTTTCTGTGATATATATATGCATTATTTGCTTGAATAAGGAGGAGCATATATTGAAGTAGAAAGGGGAAGAAATGTAAAATTGATGTCTCGTGTTGCAAATGTTGAATGATAGCCCAAATGTGGAGAAATGAGACCTACCTTGATTTAAAGTTGAAAATGATGGACATGCATATAAGTAACAAAAATCATAATTATTGAGTTAATGTGTTGTGATATTCAAAACTTCGACATAAATAGGATATGAATATGCTTAGGGGGAGCATATATTTATTTGTTTTGATGGATATAGGATTTTTTTATGTTATTGATGATGTCAAAGGGGGAAGAAGTGAGACACAGTGAAAATATTAGCATTGATAGATATGCACATACTTAGGGGAGCCTAAGTCTATTGGTATAATGTAATTGATATATCTATTTGATGATGTCAAAAGGGAAAAAAATATTTCAATGATATATATTCATTTGACATTGTAAATATGCATATGTTAAGTAAGAAGATGAATTATAGGCATTATTGCAATAGTGTGTTTGTTATCATAAAAAAAGGGAGAGAATATTGATTGATTAGTTGGTTAAGTAAGGTTTTGATGATAACAAACACTCTTGTATTACTAATCATCTTCGTGTGTTTTACATGTGTGGAGAACGAGGTCCACTGCATGAAAAATAGGGAAGTCTTGAATAAGAAGCTCTTTCACCTAGCAAACCAAATTCAAAGCCTTGAATATTCAAGTTATGAATCTTACCATGCTTATGGAGCTGTTCAGTGAGTCTAAGCCTAGAAATGTATCACCTATTAAAGGTTAATAAGGGAGCGAATGATGTTTCAAGGAAGACACCCTTGAGAAGGTAAAGAATATGGTGCCAGACGTTGTCGGAGCCATAGCGGCAGCTGTTAGAGTAAGTATTACTAAAAGCCATAATACTGTTTTTAAGTCCAATAGAAGTTCCTTTCTTCCACCCTTTTATTTGTTAAGTACTAATTGCTTCTCTTCTGATATTGGTTGCAGAGGATAATCCAGTAAGTCACAGAATAGGGTGGTTTGGTGGAGTATTGATCGAACTTCTCATCCTAAAGTTGGAGGTTCAAATTTTAGAATTCACATTAGAACTCGATAGTTGAACACTATACTAGTTCCCGGGAGGGGTAATGGGCGTGGCAGGGGCCTTGTGATCTCATCAACGAGGGTCTATCAGGGTGGTCTCTAGCGCTCGTCTTTGTCCCATCCCCTTTTTCACTAGCAAAAAAATAAAAGAAGAGAGAATAATCCAATATGAGGCTCTGAAAATAGTCGTTCCAGGTAACTTCCCAATGTGTTGTCTTCCAATCTATCTTACAGGCTTCCAGACTAACAACTCAGAAGCTTACGATGAATTTCAATGCTTAAAACACTTGAACGACTTTTCAATGCATCACAACGAACATCTACGACAAGCTATTGAAGAGTAGGAGGAGGAGCAACCAAAAGCCATTATTGTGTACGGAGATTACTACAATGCCTTCCAGTGGCTTTTCCATAATGCTGCATTGGTTTAGTACCTCAGACTCCGAGCAAAAAAATATAGTTCGATGATTGAGATAAATTGAAATTACAATTTTTTTTTTTANCCGAGCAAAAAAATATAGTTCGATGATTGAGATAAATTGAAATTACAATTTTTTTTAATAAAAAAAATAGGCATCCTCAGGATTTGATTCTTCATCTGTACAAAAAGCTTGATGCGGTACTGGAGCTAACTATAACTTCAGTCTCACTCTGATGTGTGTATCTCCAGAGATTCCCGTTTGTTCCAACCCTCGCAGATAGATCAGCTGGGATGGAGTTCATATGACCCGGCAGGCATATCGGATTATGGCCAACTGGTCATTCATTACATTTCACCCAAGATTCACTGCATCTTTCATTAATAGTGATTAAAAGTTTTTGGCTTGAATCTAAAAATGGTGTTCAAACGGATCTACGCAGTTTCAGCTGGTCTGCACTGTCCATTCGCGGGCAGACTTGGTCTGTATTAATTTGCATCTTTGCTCAAGTCATGATTAAAGGCGGTTAAAAATGGATAGTTTGATGTCTTTGTAGGTAAGAGATCCAGTCAAAAGTAAGGCTCTTGAATCCAGTGGCTGTTGAGAAGAAAGAGACCAAGAGACATCTCACCCTCTTCCTTAATATAGTAAGTGAGTATCATGTTTTCGGTCATTCTACTCTAGGTCTAGAACAATATATGGGCAAAATCTTCAACATTGTTTTCTAACATGCGCTTGTCTACTAAATGCTCTTAACTCATCCTGTGTAATCTGTCCTGCAGAAAATAAGACACTGATTACAGAGGACCAAAGTCCTACGAAATGAGATATTTGTAAGCTCCCAGCACAACTCTCAAAGCCTTATTTGAGTTGCTGTTCCTGCTACTTCCCAGCAATATTACTGGACTATCACTTCCCTGAATCCCCATGCAGCTTTTCTTTTCAGGTGATTTCCATTAGGTCCAGGTATTCGATATCTGGGTCCCATGTATTAGACAAGAAAAAGGAAAAGTCAAATGCTAGAAACCTTCTAACTATACCATAAACATGTGATCATATTCTTATATATCCCCAGGGCAAAACAAATAAGAGGAAGCCAATGTTCAGCACATAACCACCTGGCAGCCAAAAAGACCATTTCAGGGCCATAGCAAGAGTATCATCTGCCGGTTGACAGACTCCAACCATCACATATCAGTTCTCAAACATACATAATTTCGGGTTTCAGTCATAGGGATTGCAGTTTTCCTCACCAAAACACAATACATAGCCTATGACCGATTTTGCGATGGCATCCTCTCAGATCCATGCCTCGGGCGAAAGCTGTTGGACCTGATACCAGAGTTGGACCCACCAGCAGCCTGATGAAATGGGCCCCAAACTGGGTCTCTTTCACCATGGCTCAATGGGAAAGAAGGCAAGTGTTCTTGTTCCCAAGTATGAAAGTGATTCGACACAGTATTTTCTGCTTCTTGGAGGTTTCTGCCAGATGAACTCGATGGGAAAAAGATGGTGCCACTAGTCTGATCTGATGATGAGGACGCTGGCCCAACTTGAGCCAAGCCTCTATGGCTACTGGATCTTCGTGTAGCAGAGGTGAAGGGTGTGCGTACGGCTACTGAATTGCTGGGTTGCTGAAAATAGGCCTGAAGAGCCTGAGCACGGTCACGAGCCCGGGCAGCGCTGCCAGGATAAGAAGGAATCATCGAGGAGGGGATTGAGCTCCTAGCTCTTGCAGTTGAACTGTCAGAGTACATGTGAAGTCAAAAGATTACAGTCATTAGAAAAGAAACACAAGAAATTTAAAAAAGCAACTTCCTCCCCATCACCCCCACCCCCACCCCCACGCCACCCCACACAAAAATTTTCTTTAGGGCTAATCATGGATTACCTTGCTATGGTGTAACTTAAAACAAATTACCTCCTCCTACTTCAAAAAACCAACACCCCCACGATTTTGAACCGAACTATAGTCGTTAGGTTCCATCTCAATTAACAGAACATGTGAAAATGACTTATTTAACCTTCATCCAAATGCGTCTCTATTCTTTATTTGATGTATCCCAATTCTTTAATTGACTAAGTTATACCAATTACACAAGCAATCTCCTCTTCCTCACTCAACCTTCTGCACTCATTCTCGCTCCCCTTGCCACTGCATATATAAATAGCTGGTTTCATTTGCATGAAAAAAGTATACTCTCTCTCTCTCTCTCTCTCTCTCTCTCTATATATATATATATATATATATATATATATACACACACACACACACATATACCCACACATGTAACTAAAATCTCTGATAAGGGTTATCTCTTTCCTTACAATGCACACATATATACAAGTACGGGTGGAGCTGTCATTCCGTATTAGGGCGGGCAAGGTATGACCAAATAATTCACCAACTGATATAAAAAAATTTAACTTCAAACACTATAAAATGTATTATGATTCAAGACTAAATTACTATATGAAACAATAAAACCAGTTTTCATTTAACATTAACAAAATATGTACAAAAAAGGACATAAAATAGCTTTTTCTTAGTACATTCCAAGTCAACCATATATTAAAGTAGAACACATGTTTTTTCAAATCTCAATAAATCTAAAAAATTGCATATTTAATTAATTTTACGCTAAATGTCTGCATAATTTTATTTCATTGTATACAATGACAAAGTTTGTGGTAAAATCATTCTTTATGTTTTTTTTAAGAAGCCTAGTTCAGATCATCCCCATCTTGTTGAGAATTGATTTTGAAAAAGAGTAGAAAATACTTTTGGGTTAGGGTATTTTGCCTTTTGCATCTAAATGTGTATTACTAGGTTATGGTTTACTAACTAACACAAAAAAGGTCAGTGACAACTATCCAATAATTTTTCAAAAAATAGGAGCCCATGTACTAGATAGAAGCTATGTATTATTTTGGTAAATATATAATCGGGTCAGAATATTTCACATTTATTTTGGCCAATATATATAATCGATTTTCGTATCAGGAATAGAAATCCTAGATTTGATAATTATATCGAATCGGGAATCGCAAGATTCGACATAAAATTATAACTATGATAAAAAATAACATGTACATATTTAAAGTAGGCAAGATGTTAAAAAATTAAATATTATTTGAATTTTTTTTAAAACAAAATCAATTTATGGTATTGACATGATCACATCGTCTAAATGAAAATATGCTAGCCTTTATAAATCCTTATAAAGCTACAATTAAGTTTGAAACTCTATTACTTCTTTCTTAATACATAATAAATCGTTCCCTCAAAACGGTCCCGATGAAAGATGCATTGATTTTTAACCAACAAATAGCTATTGTATTTCTACCAATGAAGTTAAACTAAAATAGGAAAAACACATATTGATTCGAACATGTAAATTTAGAAAATCACTTCTCACATTCAATTGAAAAATAAATTTTTGATGAAAAATAAAAAGAATAACATATATTGAAGAAGTAGGATATGTTCGGATTTGGTAGCTGTTTTTGAAGAAGAAATAGGATACCTAGAGTGAAGGAGATGTGATATCTGTGTGATGTTCACAAACGCTCGAACAATTACTTCAAAGGCAGAAACGCGATTAGGAGATATAGAGAGAGACGTGAGTTTTATATTTGGAGGTGGGCCTCTTCTAGCAAAGCAGCGTCATTTTACTAAAAATAGGGTTCAAAAATAATAATTAAACGAATTATACGATTCCTTCGATTTGAATCGAATCATACAATTCATGCAATTCAGGCGTTGTTCTCGGCCAAAAACGATTCTATAGTAAGATATGAATCGAATGTGGATTAAACTGAATTGAATTGAATCGTACGAATCGAATTAAAAATTGTACGATTTTGATAACAATGCCACAAAAATACTAAATTGAATAAGTGTGGTCCTTAACATTACTCATTTGCTGTCATCCAAAATCACGGGGCCAATTGGTTGCTCAAGATCTTTGGTCTCTACCAAAGACCAAACAAAAAAAAAGGGATCACCTCTTATGGACTTGTTGAGAATGATTATGATCTAATTCATAGCCTATAAGAAGTAAAAAATGCTATAGTGGGGCCCTCACAAAGAAAAAAAGATTACAGTCAGTTGGGCAATGATGAAGCGACATTGCTTCTTTAGCCAAACAAAGGAATCCCCAACTCTTAAGGTGGCTTAGCCCCTAAGGCATGCCACCAACATTCCTCTCAAAACCATTCACATTGAATTTCTCCCTCCTCCCCCCAAATTCATCACTTCTCACTTACATTGAACCATGCATTCAGGCACGGGTTATCCCTAGTATACATATATGTATACCCAAGACCCTCACTCTCTCTCCATCTTTGCTGGAGTTTCTAAGCTCTCATAATTGGAGTGGTAAATGATTTATAACCAATCAAGCCCATACAAAACCCTTATCAAAACATTAAAATAAATTCAATGTTGGACATAACAAAAAATTATACTAATTTATTCCAGGTCAATGGGTCATGGGTAAACTTGTTACCCATCAATTATAATTTTCCAGAGCGGAAACCCAAAGTAGATCTGCATATTTTATTGTTTCTCTCTCACACACACACAAACTATATATACACATATATTATACACGTGACAATTGTTTGGGTGGGCTTATTCTCACCCCTTAAATCTCTTTTTCCACCCTATTTAATCATCTTAATTCAAACTATTATGTTCACCCCATCAATTACTAAACTCATTCTGTTTATATTCACTAATTAAAAATTAAATTCATTCAATTTTATTTTAACCTACAATAATCAAAATTTCGTTCCAGTGTATTATTTCTGTACAAAAATATTTCATAAGCAAAAAAAAAATTAATAATTATTTTTAAAGTATTAGTCAAAAAATGTCAAAATATCTTAAAACACCTCAAAATAAAGACATTGGGGAAAATATATCAAAATACCTTGAAATAATATAGATCACCTCAAAATATTGGAATTTCGCTTCAATTATTTTTTTTTTTTCGATTTCTTTGACATATTTAATAGTTTAATTAATTGGGTATAAATGGAGTGAACTTAGTAACGAATGGGGTGAATACAGATGGGATGAACTTAATAGTTTGGAGTAAGATGATTAAATGGAGTGGAAAAAGAGGTAAGGGGTGGGAATGGCTCCACCCTAATTGTTTCTCTCCCTTACTCTACACCGACGTATTTTTACACGTATCTATACCTAAATACAAAAGCCCCCTACCCCCCCCCCCCCCCCCCCCCCCCCCCTCCCAATTCCATTTTTAAGGGTGTTTTTGGTGTTTTA
>CAUOFW020003058.1:1557678-1599471 GCA_963454935.2 Ilex paraguariensis
GCCCCCCCCCCCCCCCCCCTCTCTCTCTCTCTCTCCAATTTCAATGTTCAAGGAGTTGTTGGGTTCTCAAAATTGGAGTGGGAGGAAACAATTTAGTACCAAGCACGCCTAAGAATATGGTTCAATCTATGCAAATGATACAAATTATTTTATCAGGAACAACTCAAAGGGATTCAAATGAAAACAAACTTTTATCGATTGCTAAAAATTATTTTGGCCATCTTATCAAATAAGACCTAGTTTTTTTCTCTCTACAAAGTTGAGAGGCAAAACGAAATTATATACAAACAGAGACAAAACACAGGCAATAGTAAGGAGGGACAAGGAAGAGAAAGGAAAAGGAAACGGTCAAATGGAAATACAAATTTCCCCTCATCTTGACACACATCTAATTGGGATTGAATTTGTAGTGATTTCATTACACTCAAAAACAACAGGAGTTATGTTTAGGTTTTCTAAGTATAAGGAATCAATGTGTAACTAGACCAACCAAACTACAAGGAGATAAAATGTAATTTTTACTTCTCTTTAACTACTAGCAAAAGCAGTGGTAGTTAAGGTGACCACCACCATTAAAATCACGTCATATGAGAATTTAAATCATCTTTACCTTAATTACATAAAAAAAATCAATAGATCATTATCATCCTTCTTTTCCTTTTCCCATCATGGTTTATTTACACGAGATTTGGCAAGATACAAAGATAGGAACTTTTTTGGGTTTAGATCCAGTCTCAACACTTTTAAGGCCAAAGGTCCATAAAATCAACCCTTAACAAAAATACCCTTCCTTCATGAAGGAGGTTATTTAAAGGCCTTCACCGTTTTATCATTCTTATATTTATTACCGCTATCATTATCATCCCACCGTGGCCACCACCACCATTCGCCACCTCTCATCACCACCCACCACCCACTACTGCAGCCCACCATCACCCATCGCCGCCAACCATCATCACCCAAAACCCACCACCCACCATCACCCATAGCCATCACCGCGATCCACCACCACCCCACCTACCACTACAATCCACCACCACCCATCACCACCGACCACTACCCACCATCGCCACCAACAACTACCACCACTATCCACCACTGCCGCCCATCATCATCCACCACCACCGTCGCCACCCATGACCAACCCTCACCATTGCCCACCACCAACCATCACCGTTGCCCACCACCCACCACAACCGTTGCCCACCATCATCCACTACCAACACTACCCACCACCGCCACCAACAACCACCCACCACGACTCAATTTTTTAATATATGTGCTGGAGATATTAAAAAATCAGAGCTAAACAAGGGGGGAGATAAAGGAGAGTGAACTAAAAATACTATTGCTCTCTCTTTCTGAATTAATTGTTTAATATGCAAAATTTGGATGAGATTTAATGTGTTTCATGAAATTTCTCAAACATCTTTATTTAGATTGGCAAATTTTGGATAATCTTACTGGTTCGATTTTTGTAAACTAAAAACAGTCTTTGTGTGTGTGTGTGTGTGTGTCTCTCTCTCCCTCTTTCTTTTTGAATCGATTGTTTGATATGTAGAATTTGGATGATATTTGATTGTTTCATGAAATTTCTAAAAGATCTTTATTTAGATTGGTCAATTTTGAATAATCTTACTTGTTCAATTTTGTGCACTAAAGACAATGAACCAAGGATCCAAATATCGTTTCGAAACGGTCGAAACATCCGAAACGTTTCCGTTTCTAAAAAAATTGAAACGAATCACTAATGGAATCGAAATTCTTATACTTCAAGGTGTTTTATAATGTTTCAAAATGTTTTGTTATATTTCAATGTATTTGCACAATTATTTCAGAATATTTCAAAATATTTTAGTATATTTCGACCAATGTTTTTAAAAATAATTTTTTATTTTTTATTTTTTTTCATTATGTTATTGGAACAGGTTGAAATGTTTCCGTTTGCTAGGTAACCGAAACGAAATTTTAATCCTTGCAATGAACTCAAATACGGGGAACTAAAAATGTCTCTTTCTTTCTATGTTTAATTATATATTGTGGATATATTGTGAGCGTAAATAGTGTAGTAATTGTTCACTAGTGATGTACTGTCATCTTTTTGGGAAACCAAAATTTCAATTAAAACACAAATGGTTCAAAATTCATTACTTCATCCTCTAAGATACACACCAACCACCACCCACCACTACCACTACCACCACCCACCAATAGAATGAAACTTCTAATTCACAAAAAATTTATAAATAATGAACTTTAATACAATAAGCTTTAATAGAATGAAACTCGTGGTTCACAACAGTGAATTATAGTAGACTAAAATTTCTAGTTCACTGTCCAAAATTTTCACAAACAGTGAACTACAAAAATTATTAAAATTTTGAACTAAGAAATATATTATCAAAAGATTCAAAAAATATTGGTAGTTACAAATAAGAACAAAATTAAAAATAAACAAAAAACTCTTAACAAGGCGTCAAATTATTTGCACGCTTTGTTGAAGCTAATCAACAATCAACCGAACCAAAGCCAAAACCCCAAATCTGACAGTGTTGGTTGGGATTGTGCCGGAAAGACCCATTGCTGGGAGGCGGAACTAGTGACAATAGGTGGGTTGGGAGAGTAGGTGATGCCAAGCCATGAACATGGAATAAGTTATGAGAAGTCCTAGAGGAGAGCTTGGCCGCCCACAGCGGAGCGGAGGGCTAAGTGGGCACACAGTCAGTGGCGAGGTCAGAAAAGGAGGTGGGGAATGAGAAGAGGTGAGAGAAAATTACGATGGTGATGAAGTTGTTTTGGAGGGCTAGGAAGTGGGTTTCATGTACTTCTTCTTGCCCGTGTTATTGTCCATAGCGCGTGTGTGTGTGAGAGAGAGAGAGAGAAAGATAGACAAAAAAAAAAATAGAGTTAGGATTGGACATTGAAACCTAATAAAAAGGGCCATTAAAAGCCTTGCAGCCTGAAGAGAAGAGATAGATAGTACAGAACAAAAAAAAAAAAGAGAGAGAGAAGGAAACCAGTGAGTTACTAAAAGGTATGCTGGTCATATAAAAAAAATAAAATTAGTTTGGCCTATATGACAAAAAAGATCAGTAGAGTTGGACCTCACGCCTTAAAAAGTACATGGCTAGACTTATTGACAACTTAGGTACTGAATTTATAGTTTTCAACAATTCTCACTTTATTTACTTGTTAATTTTTCTTTAACCAAACAGCATTAATTACAACCCATATCTCATTTAAATCAAAACAAAGAGTAAAAACATATCAAACAGTCTATTGATTTAGCTTACCTGTGCCCAACAAGGAATGGATGCAAAAAAGATCCTGATCTTGGAACATCAGGATTGGCCCTAGTCGCCCTATGAGTCACAGATGGAGCTGAGGGCTGATCAGCACCACCAAGGGGACTACTCATTGTAGGGAAGGCAGAGGACTGGTGCTCCCAACCATGATAACTGACATCTGCGGTAGGAAAACCATAAGAAGTGGGCATCTCACTTGTAACTGACGCAGCACTCCATTGACTGTTGAAATTAGAACCATCTGAAATACTTCCACTGAAATTTGAGGACGAGGGGTGAACTGGTCCAAAGTAAGCGATATATGGGCAAGGATGACTAGCAGATGATACAGCTGTATTTTCAGCAAAGATAGCATGTTGTCCGAAGAGATCATGATCTGCACCAAAATAAAAACTCTGATCCTTACTGAAGCTTAACTACAAAGCACCAAAAAAAAAAAAGCAGCTTAGCTACAAATCAGTAGATAAGCAAGAGAGAAAAATCTTACATGTCGTTGATGGAAGTTCCCCCTCACTGCAAAAAATTTAAAACATAGCTTGTCAGAGGAAGAGTTTACCCATAACAAATGCAAAAAAATTACTCTACACAAAGTGACCAACAAACACAATGAAATGATGTGCCCTCCATACTCTCACATTGATACAGGTAGGATGTATGTTCTCAAATCCAAAACATATGACATCGAATTGATAAATCTACTATGTCAAATTTTAATATGATAAAGTTATGAGTATTATATTCAAGTACAATGGATACACTTTTATATCAGGAGATCATTAGTCCTTTAAATTGCTTAAAGGTATATGGTTCATGTATGTTGATGAGATTAACATACACTAGAAATGAATCACTGGCAAATTAGAATGGATTCAGAATCATGATAGACAGGACAGGACATCAGATCTGTAACGACTGTAGTCTGTAATACACTAGACTTCTATGTGATAAAATGATTTTCTCTCAATAATCGGAGCAGTCAACGCCGAGTTAGTACACTGGTGTATTCAATAAATTTTTAGAATAAATTTCACACGTACCCCCTAATAATAGCACAATAATCCCTTGAGTTTTACAAATTGTACCAACGGCCCGTGCTCTAATGATACTATTTGTCTTGTGAAAGCTTTGCCTTCTCGAGATCAAGGGTTCAAGCCTCCCTCCCTCTTACACTTCCAATAAAAAAAAAAAAGTTTTACAAATTGTAACGCATGGGCCCCCGTCATTTAACAACCATTAGTTAGCTTAACGAAAACTTATTTTGTCATAAAAAACACCCCATATTCCGAGAAATGACCTCGTATACAAATTCAACATTAGCTTCATTCCAAAAATATTATTTAATGCACAATATTGGCCCTCATATTCCTTATCAATATAAAATAATCCAATTTTCATATAAATGAAGAATAAAATAGTCCTATTTCAACAATTACCCACTTATATCCAAACACTCCTAATTCACCAAACTCCCATAACCACCTTCCCTCCACCACAGCAGCCACCTTAGAAAACGGATCAAACTCAAAATGTTGTTTGATCCGAATTGAGTCAATGATCAAGACTCTGTCACTTTGCCGTGAAATCCTCGTGTTCAGCCGGATTCCATCGTTTGGGCCTTCAAATTAGTGTTTTTGTCCCTTCAGGAAATATTTAAAAAACTTTATATAAATCGTAACAAACTCCAATTTCAAGATCGTCAACTTTCCTAAGCCCTAGACGACACATTTTATTTTAATTAGTTAGGTTGCAATTTTTCATATTTGGTAATCCTCTTAAAATTTAGAATTTTTTTTTCCGTTTTGGATGTTCCTACAAACTGCCCCTATCTACTACCGAGTTTTATTCATTCAACAATATCCTTTTCAGATTGTTTCTTACTTTTCCTGCGGATTCAAGATTGTTTGTGTTCAATACATAAAAAGAAATTGTGATTCCTAAGTTGGTGGAAGGCACCACAAGTTTGCAACTGGGTCTAAGATTTGGATCTGGTTATGAAGTAGATTTGGATTAGCGTATCCGCATAGACAGGGTATGGATTAGGCATTGGGTTTGGTTTTGGATTTGAGTATGGATACAAGTCCAAATTTTATTTTAATTATTTAAGTTGTTTGAGTGTAAAAAAATTATTTACTAGAACAATTAATGCCAATCAATCTTTAACATCGATTGGGGTTGTGTTTTTTTGGAAATGTCAGAGAGTTCCGAAAATTTATCACGTACAATTACTAATACTACACACACAACCAATTACTCCTCATAGCCTTTGCTATTATAACCAAAAACCCTGAATTACATTTGGCATAATTTAAGAAAACTTGTGATGAAGCAAAATACTTAGATCGGCTGTAAATTGCTATTTAGAGCAAGAATCAACACCATTTAACGAATTTTCAGTAATAAGATAACAAGAAAAAGCATTAGAATCAAAGAAAGAACAAGAATATATGAATTTCTAGGGCAGATAAGACAAAAATTCTGATTTTTTGAAATAAAAAAAAACTGCTACAAAGACTCATAAAGAGGTATTTACACTATGGTTACAACAGCCTTAGCATCCTAGCCCTTGATCACTTCAGTAACTCTTTAATCCTAGTCATCCAAAATAATAAAAAACTCACATGGCTTCTTAAAAGACTCACCATAAATACCATCTATGAGACTCACATAAAACATAAAACACTATAGAAATTAAAAAGGCAACTAAAAAATCTGCTAACTAGAGCTTAAGCTAAGCCTGTTACTGGGCTTTTGCTCGGTCTTGACAAGCCTCTTGAATGCTCCCACCATCACCCCCTCTGATTGGAAGAAACTCGACTTTCACGAGAAAGTCTCCACAATTTCAGCATAAATCTCTGGACCAATCTCTTTCAACACCTTGGCAATCTATGAACTTTTTACTAGATAGTTTTAGCCACTTAAAATCAACTCCCTTCAAACATTTTATGATTTGACTCATAATAGAGCAGAAATTTCATATAAACCTCCTTTGAAATCAAGCCAAACCATGGAAACTGCAAAGATCACCCATAGATTGTGGTATTGGTCACTCCTTGATAGCCCTTACTTTCTCTAGATTAGGTTGTAAGTCATTTTCTAAGACAACAAAGCCAAGAAGTACAAATTCGTGGCACAAAAAAGAGCACTTCTTCATATTCATATTGAGAGTCTCCCTACGAAGAACATCCATGACTTGATGTAAATGGACTAAATACACATCTCGAGTATGTCTATATATAAGTATATTATTAAAGTAAACAACAAATAATCCCAAGAAAGGTTTAAAAACCTCTATCATAACTCGTACAAATGTAGTCCAAAGCATCAGAGAGTCAGAATGTCATCACTAACCACTCAGAGTTCATCCGGTGTTTTAAAAGTGGTCTTCCACTCATAACCACTATGTATTCGAATTTGATGATAACCGCTACACGTCAATTTTTGAGAATACCATAGATTCTATGAGCATGTCCAACATATATCCCAACCGAGGAATTGGGAACCTACATTTGATGGTGATTTTATTTATGGCACGACTATCAATGCAATCTCCATGTTCCATTTTTTTTTTTTTTGAGCTATTAATGCTGGTACAGCACATGGACCTTTACTTTCTTACACTGGCTCTTTAGCAATTAAATCTTCTACATGTTTTTCATCTCAACGCATAGTGCGAAAGGCATACAACATGCTGCCAGATTTGGTAAAGCTGCTTCTGGCACCAAATCTATAGCATGCTGGACACTTCTGACTAGTGATATACCCTTCTGGTATCCTTAGTAGTTGTTGAACTTCTGGTATCAAAATTTTGTTCATATGGATTACCTTAGACATTCCTACAAACAAGCATAAACATCAAACCGGTTTCCTTGCTTTCTTTTTCAAATTTTTGGGCTGTTAAAGTGCCATTAACCTTGTTGGTCTGAGTCTTAACATTGGTTCTTTCTTCAAATGGCTGCAATGTTAACATCTTGGTACCACTTTTAAACGATATGTATTAGAGCCAGATTTGGTAAAGCTGCTTCCGGCACCAAATCTATAGCATGCTGGACACTTCTGGCCGGTGGTAAACCCACCGACAATTCATCCGCAACTAGATCCTTAAAATCCCTTCTTAGATGTTGAATTTTTGGTGGAAAATCAAAATTCTTTTCATATTGATTACCTTGGACCAAGGATCAAAATTTTGTTTCAGGGCATTATTTCGGTCATGTAGGAAAATGAAGCGTTTCAACGTGTTTCGGAAATGTTTCGAAAATATAATAAAAAAAAAAAATTAAGAATTATTTTTTCAAAACATTGTTCGAAATATACCAAAATATCTTGAAATACCTTGAAACATTCCGAAATAATTGTACAAATACATTAAAATATAACAAAATATTTCAAAATATTATGAAACACCTCAAAATATTAAAATTTTGATTCCATCATTGATTCGTTTCGGCCTCTTTAGAAACGGAAACGTTTTGGATGTTTTGACCATTTCGAAACGATATTTTGATCCTTGCTCTGGACATTCCTTCCAACAAGTATAAACATCAAACCAGTTTCTTTCTTTTCTTCTTCGAATTTTTGGGCCGTTAAAAAGCCATTAACCTTGTTGGTTTGAGTCTTAACATTGGTTCTTTCTTCAATGACTGCAATGTTAACGACTTGGTACCATTTTCAAACAAATATGTATTAGCTTTAGTGTAGTGGATAATAACTTTGTCGTACAACCATGGCTTCCCAACAAAATATGGCAGGCATTCCATCGGCACAACATCACCAATCCTCAATCTTTGAAATCATCATTGACCAAGCAACAAGAAGTAACAGGGACATCGTTTACCCCTCAAAACCATGCAGCTTCATAAGGATTCAGATACTTTCCAGTTGGTAACTTCAACTTCTCTATGGCCTCCTTTTAAATAAGGTTCTCACTGCTACCTCCATCACTAATACATGAAAAACACTTAAACATTGAAAACTTATCCACCACAAAAAAAAATTTATACAAAAATAATTATGCATCTTTCAATCCTCTTCTTCTTCGATCTTGGGTGTTGTCATCACTCTCCATACCAAGGACTCCCCTTGTATCAGAAGAATTTCTCTTCCTCATCCCCAAGCTTTACCAAGTTAACTCTTCATTGTGGGCACGTATAAGCATGTGTCATTTTTTCCAACAAGTGAAACAACGAAACTGTGAAGCAATTCTTGTCTTTGAACTATTTGCACCGGCAACACATTTTCCGTCAAACCTTGCAATTTCCTATTTCTTTTTTCACCTCTATCAGCCACCCCATACTTCCACACTTCTGTCGACCCCACGATCAAATTTTGAGGCCATTTGTCCACTCCAAACACTCGAGACAACAGTTGTGTTTTTCTGCGCTACACCATCAACATGTCCAAATAATGGTCATATTTCACTTCCCATTCCAAATAACCTTCGACATGCATTTTTTTGAAAAAAAACAAACATCGTCATTTTAATTCCTCCACCATTCAAATCAAGGGCACATACCAATCTACCCCAATTTGGATTGTCTAAGTGATCAATTTCATGAAGGGGATTCTCTTCTTCTACTTTATCATCTTCCTCTAGACTATTGTCCGGTATGTCAAAAGGATCATGGTTGTCTCCTGGAATCTCCATATGAATTTCTGTTCATTTCCGTCATTACAGCTATGATTCAAGGTCGCAGTATGGGCCATCAACTAGGAGAGCTCTGAGATACATCGGCTGTGACATCACGTCATGATATTGGATAATACGACCTAAAAAAAAATGTTGAATATGACGAGAGATTTAGGTTATACTGTAGTCTGCAGCGTCACAGAACCGTATCGACCAATTCATTGACTCAGAATTGACTCGGATATAACTCGCACAACTTGTCCAAGTCGTGAGAAACTCAGAGTTTAATATAAATATCATATAATGATATCGTCTCAGAAGATATCAAGTCAGATATGACTCGGCCGACTCGTATCGATATCGGTCGATACTTTGAACTAGGACTACCGCGTTTATACCGCTCACGACAAATCTTCAATTGTACACCTTATCTCAGCCATTTCAATTTCCTGAATGAAGTTCCTCATCCACCATAACCTCTACCATGTCTGGCCATGATGTAAATCTAGGTTGTTTGGCTCCAATACCAAATTTGATACAACAAAATTCTCAAATCTGCTGTAAATTGTTATTTAGTGCAAGAATCAACACCTTTTAATGAATTTCCAGCAATAAGATAACATAAGAAAGTATTAGAATCAAAGAAGGAACAAGAACATATGAATTTATATGGCAAAGAGACCCAAGAAAGACAGAAATTCTGATTTTCTGAAATAAGAATAAGAAAAAACTGCTACAAAGACTCATAAAGAGGTATTTATACTCGGATTACAACAGCCCTAGCATACTAGCCCTTGATCACTTCAATAACTCTTTAATCCTAGCCATCTAAAATAATTAAAAGCTCACTTGAAAGTCACAAGACTTTTTAAAAAGACCAGGCTTATAAATACCATCTATAAGACTCCCATATATATAAATACTGCAAAAACTAAAAAGATAATTAGAAAATCTGCTAACTAGAGCTTAAGCTAAACCTGTTAGTGGGCCTGTTTAGACTTGACAAGCCTTTTGGATGTTGCCACAAAACTTCTACCAAGACAAGGGTTCCAACTTAAATGCAGGTTAAACAAGAAAGCCCAAAACCGTGCTCATTGAGAAAGCCCAAAATCTCAATATAAAGAAATCAAACTTCCATAGATGCTAGAGGAAGATTAATGTGAAAGGTTTCACTCTGGTTTTGTAGAAAGCATCTACTTTATACTGCATATAAAATGAAACCATGGATTATACCAAGCAAATTACTTCTTTTAAATTTGAATATAGATGAAAATGTTAGTGAAAATAAAAAAACGTCAATGGAAAGCCAAAAGGGATTTTTTTATACCATCGAATGAAGAAAAAAAATCTTTTGAATTAGTGAAAGATGAAGCTGGAAAAGAAAGGCAAAAATCTCATTTTCATGAGAAGGGAAATGTGATGTAATGACTTCCAAAAGCAAAGGAGCAGGCAACGTTGACTGTAATAATTAAAAAATATACTGGAGCAGAGCACCGAATGGAAGATGAATTTGAAAGAAAAGATAAAAGCTCAACAAAATCCACAAACACAGGAAGTGCAAACCATTCATAGTGGAAAAGAAAAGAACCCACCACCACAGAACTTTTACATACATCGAGACTAAATCAACTCGGTTATAAACGTGATGAGCAAAATTTTGCTTACTTGTACGATGAAGGAAGTCGTGTTAATCCACCAAATGGACACCAATGAACTCCAAATGACTGCAAAACCATTCAGAACGACAATCAAGATACAGTGGTCAGAAAAATACAGTCAAATTTTATTCTCATGAACATAACAAGAACAATTGAAATGGAAGTCAATAATATAATTCGTTACAGTTACATATGCATTCATTCAAATTTCAATATACATCTTTTGAAAGCCAGGAATGGAAATGGGAATGAACAATGAAATACTTTACGATCATCTCACAATTCCAAATTTCATGGTGTTAAAGATAGACTAACATAACTATTGTCCATGCATAGAGGCACACATGGCAGTAAGACTTGATTTGTTATTTCCTTTATTTGTAATTTTGCCCTTTTTTCCTCCTTTATTAATTGGATTTCTTATCCAAAAGTTGTGATATATTTCTGAATTTTTGATACAAGAAGCTACGTTTTCTATTAAAAATAAATAATATACAGGATTCAGAGGAATCAAGAGCCCTATGAGGAGCAAAAGCAAAGAGAAAACAAGTAGTAAATGCAAGAGCAAACACAAACATATTAGGCCACATATCTAAGGCCCCAATGATGATGCATGCAACTATTATTTTTAACATAACAAGTAAGAAAATGGGAGTAAAAGGTTAGCTCTGAACATTAATTTATCAAGAGAGTAACTTGCATGATCCAAGTGACAATAAAGGACTCTCTTGGGCAAGAACAAACAAAAATCATACTCTCAACAACATGCAAATCATAAAGGAAACTAAATCGATAGTTTTGTTTACGTATGCCCTGATAAAAACATGCACACCCCCTTCAGGGCCAAGTTTTACCTTCCAGTCAGGACACCACCAAATTATAAATGCAATCGAAAAACAATCATCCATTGATCATCAAGCCTGTTACACAAACAATTCTTCTCTTCCAAACATTATTATTAAGATATCAAAATCACAAAGCTATCAAATAAAAATGCAAGAAATTAGTGTAATAATACCATTGGAATCTAATGGAAACGTATGAATCATCAGTCCTAGAAAAATAGAGATAATTGTAGGTCAATTGCAAGCAATTTTACCTTCAAATTACGAACTTATAACTAAAAGAACTCACAAATATGCAAATAAGGCCAATTTTGCATGTCCTATCCTCATAAAAACACAAAAAATGTAATTACAGACCAATCACATCTCCTATTATGAGAAATACATTATGGAAACAAGAAAGTAAGAGGATGGGCAGTCTGGTTGGTGGGTTTGATACAGGGTATATGAACTCGACATGCAAAATGATACAACCAATTCATAGGACAAATAAATAGATCTTGGTAGTGCTAGATACAAAAAAAAACTTGTTTAACCGGTGTGGTAACAAATTGAATTTTCTTAATTTTGTATAATATTATAAAAATTGTTATAAAACTAAATTACATTTCATCAATATTGTAATTTTTTTCAAAATGCACATACAGGCACAACTTTAGAGGCTTCATGTCTAGGTCATGGGGGAGCACAAGTATATCACCTAAAGAATATGTATATATGTATATATGGGTACCAAAAACACATTTTTTCAGGGTGGCCAAGGCCCCCGGCCCAATACTAGCTCCACCCTTGCCTTCACCTCATCTCAACAAACCTGGAAAATAGTCATAGTAAAGTCATCCGGACCAAGAGCTTTTCCTTCGCTACAAACAAAAATAGCCCTTCTAATTCCTCAACCTCAAAAGACATCTCCATCCACCTTGCTACTCCCTCAAGACCCATCAAAGTAGGTTTAGTTTTAGGACACTCATGGACTAAATATAGTCTAGCAAAGAATCTAACAATCCCTCTTTCAATTAATTTCTCATCACCAATAACCAACCCCTTATCAAGCTCCAACTTGTTAATGACCTTCCTCAATCTATTACCATTTGCCACTCTATGGAAAAATTTTGATTTATTGTCACCTTCTCTCACCCTTGACTTTGTCTCAAACTAAATTCTTCTTTAAACACTACCCTCTTCAAATTTATTCATAAGATCTCTCCTCTCCCTTATAAGATCTCTCTTCTCCCTTCTTAATTCATCATCAATCTCCCAACCTCTTCTAAACTATCAATATTAGCAATCCTTTCCGAAATGACTCTTTTAGTTTTACAAACATCCTCAACCATAGTTTGACAATCAGCCAGTACGTAACAGGGACGGCAGCCTCTAATACCATTACACCTTGATTTAACGGAAAAATATTATTTCAAACATGTAACGGGATGTAACGGCCATTACGGTGGCATTACAGCCAGTTACGTCGTCGTAACTACATATTCTTACCTTGCACTATTTGTTCATGACGTCTGGATATTTTCGGAAGAGATGGCCAGTGCAACAGACATCCAAGCTAGAGAAACAAGAAGATGTAAATCACGTGGTTGGCACCCTATTGGGAATGATGAAAATCAAGTGCAGCATGTTCTTCTACAACATATTCAATGAGTGGTGGTTGATAAATTATCAACAAATTGGGTGAATGAATAAGGGCTGGCCCTAGGCATAGGCCACACAGGTGGCCTGCTAGGGCCCCCAGTTTTAGAGAGCCCCAAAAATTGTAACTTTTAGTATTTTAAGCCTAAGTTTTATGAGTTTGAGTTTTAGGTAGACCCTGAATTTTTAGGCCTTCACTTTTAGGGTCCAAATCAATTTCTAACTTTATTAGGCCCAAAAATTTTTGCTATTTACTTAAGACAAATAGAGCCCCAATAATTTTATATTTTAGATCATGATTGCTTATATTTTTCTGCCCCCAAAAAAGTTAGCCTCTTGAGTGTATTTCTCTTGAACATCTCTCTCTCTCTCTCGTTAAATACACATTTGTGCTACCAACTCACTCTTAAAACCTTATACAAATAATTTTTAGCACATGCAAAGCAAAATAGGTAACTTTTTTCCTTATTCTTTCTTATATAATATTTTATCTTGGAGAGCATATAATTTTTAAGTACATATATGTTTGTTCCATTGTATAGAATAAAATTTTATTATTAAACACTTCATTTATGATTATGTACTGATATTGATGGCTTAATTTTATTTTCAAAATCAAAAATTTTAAAAAAAGTTTTAAAAATTGAAACTAACATTCCAATTGAAATACTAAACTACATAAAAAGACTAAAAGAAATTCTATGATTACATGTATTGCTTATAAATTTTGTTAACAATAGTCGCTTCAACAAAAATGAGTTTTTTTAAATTTAAATTGATAAAATCTTATTTACAACCAACTATATCACAAGAAAAATTGAATAAATTAATTATAATTTATTGACAAAACTTGAATATAAAAACTTGATCAATATTTTGGTATTTCAAAAAACAAGAAAAATAATTTTTAGATTAATAAAATATTCAATTATGATAATTAAAAATATTCAATATATTCATATTAATAAGGCTCGGATACAATTTTCACCTAGGACCCCCGTTTACGTTGGGCCGCCCCTAGGATGAATAAATGACAAATGTTGTATTCTTTTATCATGTTAAGGAGTGGATTCGACCAGAGTTAAAGTTTGTAAGTGGTGTAGCCCTTTTCTTGCACAAATTTAGGTGCTAATAATTTTTGTTGACAATTGCAAAGCATTTCCATTCTAATAATTTTGTGGTTGATATTGTGACATATACTTACCTAATTCAAATACAATTTTCAAATGAACGGCAGGATCTCAAAGGCTTAACAAACATACTGCTTAGACTAATTTTCCTTCATTTACCATTTAATGTGGATTTATTAACCAATTTAGTATGCCAAAATCATGCACATAATAAAAAAATTATTATAAATTACAAAACAATGGTGTCTATTTCATTTTGCACCTAAATTATGCAAAGATTTGATTTTTGTCCATAGTTGTGAATATAATAAAAAAAATTCACGATTTCGATTTCTAGTTATTGGTACGTAATACCCATTACCACCCGTTACACCGTGATGCCATTACATCACTAGTTACCATTATTCAAAACCATGCTCCAAACCTTGAAACTCTCCCTCTTACCACCATTCCCTCATTCTCTCTCTGAAGTCATTATGCTTAACCCATATTTTTTCAAACCTAAAGGCTCAAGAGCCGCACCTAATCTTAGAATCTTGGAGAACTATTGGACAATGGTCTGAAACTACTCTAGTCAAGGCCTCCTGTAACCTTCAGAAAGTAATCCTCTCGCTCTCCAAGAACCTCCAACCATTTGCACACCAACCCACTCTTGAAAATGGACCAAGTAAATGAACTATTAGCTAACGGAGGATCCCTAAGTCCTTTTTCTCTAACAAAAGTGTCAAAATCCTTCATGCTCTTTATTATTCTTGCCTATTCAAATTTTCTACCAAATACTTAATTACATTAAAATCCCCCTATACACCCCCTAAAACTACACACTCCAAACAAAACCACTAACGTTTTCCACAAGAAGACTCTAAACCTAAGTTTATTTGGCCCATACAACCAGTAAGCCAACACCCAAAGCAATCCTTTTGTCTAACTCTAACTGAGATTGTGCATTCAACTCAATTGATTCTTCCACTACAACAGACTTCTCATCCTAAATAATAACCACCCCACCTGAAATCCCTACCAACGATAAGAAAGCACAATTCCTAAACCTAGACCTCCACACACTCTTAGCAAGTCTGCTATCAATGACTTCCAATTTAGGTTTTGGTAATATTACGATATCAGGCCAAACTAACACAAAAAATCTTAATTACACTTCTCTTACTCCAAGATCCCAACCTTCTAACATTCCAATTAATGATTTTCATAGCAAACCAAAGCTCCCTCTCCAGCCCTCCTAGAACTCTCACCCTCACAATTAATTCCAGATTGTAGATTTTTCAAATTTCTAATCCCCCAACTCTTCCTCGCTGAACCTATATTTTTTCCTTTCTTTTTGAGGAGACTAATGTCAAATCTATCTTTTTTTAAGAAGTTATTCAATACTATCGATTTCTTTACTAGACACAAAACAATTATTTTGATCGCTATTTTCACCTTCTACCCGTGAACTCACCCCATTCCCTTCCCCACCATAGCACATAATAGCCCTATTGGTCACAAAATGAGTTCCCAAGAGTAAGATTGAATGTGAAAGATCTATTATTAGTACTCAAACTACAGTAATGTAATATTACCATTGCTATTCCATAGATTTTTTTTAGCTTTTACGCTTTTATTTATACTCTTACTCAAGGATCAAAATATCGTTTCGAAGTCTCGTTTCGGTCCGCTCGAAAACGAAAACGTTTTGGAAACGCTTCGGAAATGCTTCAAAAACACAATGAAAATGTAGAAAAAAATATGAAAACATGTGAAAACACAAATACAATCTATTTATTTGTAAAGATAAGTTTAATAATTGATTAATTGAGTATGTTTATTGAGTTAATGTCCATTTATATATAAGATAACATCAAGTTTGAGGCAAAACAAAGGGTTTGACACAAGGCGGAAATCACTTCAATTAGTTTTAAACAATTAATTTTCATAAAACAAACACATTTTTACATGTATATATGACCATGTTAAATTAATGACATGTATAACACTTTTAAATTAAAATGAGTACAAATTTATTATTTGCATGTTATTATAATACTAAATTATTAATTTAAATTGTGTCATCAAGTTAATAGGTAATATTATTTCATTAATATTAAATTTATTACATGAATAATTTTTACAAACATAAATACTTAATTTTAGATATTAAATATACCATAAGATTAATTGCAGTTATTTTGATAATTTAGTTAACAATAATAAGTTATTTATTAATTATAGGGGCTATTAACAAATATAAAGGAAAAAATGGGGCTGAAATGACATTTATGTTAATTAAAACAAAATAAAAAGGAAAAAAAATGAGTTTGAGTCGGTGACCCACTTCATTCCAATTGCACGAACCAGAGAGAGAAGATTAGAGACTCCGATCGATGAAGACTCTGATCGATGAAGAGAGATAAGACAGATCGATGAAGAACCAGCACCAGCCACCAGCAGAGAAGAAGAGAAAAGAAGAAGATCGTACCAAAAAGAGGTTGGATCTGGACGCGAGGATGACCCCTGGTAAGCCGCTAACTCATATCCTTTTGATTTCTGAGCTTATCTCTTTCTCTCTCTCTTTTGTTTTGCTGGAGAAGCTGTCACTGGGGAAGAAGTTCTCCCCTTTTTGGCCGAAAGAGTGGAGTCTAGACACTACAAGTCGAATCAAGTCCCTTTTTTTGCAGAAACAAATCCAAAATAGTAACATTTTGCTCGAAACGCAGAAATTTTAGCTTTCCACCCTTGTTTCATGTCGGTGTGTTGAAAATCCGAAATATTTCGGACGTTTCGAGCATTTTGACACGATATTTCAATCCTTGCTCTTACTTTAACTAAGCATCCGTGGTATGCATGACACCCAGGCGTACCTACACTTCTACTCAGCTCCAGCTTATGTTGGTGTTGCTAAAATGTAAATGGAAAATCATGTCCTGTATGGCATATGTACAAATTTAAGAAATACATTCTTATATTTTTTTGTCACATGCCCTACTTGCATATCTTTTTTCCTGTCTGCACTTTTTTGTTTTGTTGTTGTACATTGATAATCAATATTGTTCTTATAATGCATAGATCCATGTTCAACATACGGTGTACATTGATATAGATTACAATATTGATTTAGTCTTCAACATGACAAAAAAAATTAGATTATAACAAACATTTGAGAATTTTGTCAAAGAGTGTAAATACAACAAAACAAGAACAATAACAACAATAATCGTATGATGAACCAAGTATAATCAAGAGATGCTGAGTCGAGATAATACTCTCAAATAGTATAATTTAATTATAATTTTGTGTACTATTTCAATGAACGTTATTTGATCTTCGGTTTACTTGAAAAATTGGCTGGGTATAGGAGCCATGGGAGAAAAATAACAGTAACATTTATAGAATGTTAATCACATAAAAAGCTATTTATGGGTGGGTGTAAGACGAAGAAATCTTACACCAAGTGTAAACGGATCATCCTCTTGCCTCTATTTATATATTTGTTTCCTGTTTACAGGTTGTGTGGCATAATGATTGAAGACTTCATTAAAACAGCCAAATCCAAAAAAATTTGTCCTATTTGAATAAGCTGCATTACCTCGTGCAACTTTTTATGTAGATATTTGACAAGTATAAGTTTTGCGGCAAGAATGCAAAAGTATGGTTAAGCTAGTAAATTACAAAAATACTGTTGGTACAACACCTTTTCCCACACACATCCATACATCATGTGACACACACACCATCAAATGAGAGCAACAAAAACAGAAACAATAGTAGCAACTGTATAATTTTTCAGGAAGAAAATCAATCTAATTCTCTTACTTGTGAAATAGTAAATATTTAAAAAGTTCATCAGCATGGAGTTGCCCTAGAGTTCATGTGCGCACACACACACACAGGCTCACCCAAATATAGGGTTGCACTCATGTGGTTTTTCACCAGAGACAANATGTCCTGTATGGCATATGTACAAATTTAAGAAATACATTCTTATATTTTTTTGTCACATGCCCTACTTGCATATCTTTTTTCCTGTCTGCACTTTTTTGTTTTGTTGTTGTACATTGATAATCAATATTGTTCTTATAATGCATAGATCCATGTTCAACATACGGTGTACATTGATATAGATTACAATATTGATTTAGTCTTCAACATGACAAAAAAAATTAGATTATAACAAACATTTGAGAATTTTGTCAAAGAGTGTAAATACAACAAAACAAGAACAATAACAACAATAATCGTATGATGAACCAAGTATAATCAAGAGATGCTGAGTCGAGATAATACTCTCAAATAGTATAATTTAATTATAATTTTGTGTACTATTTCAATGAACGTTATTTGATCTTCGGTTTACTTGAAAAATTGGCTGGGTATAGGAGCCATGGGAGAAAAATAACAGTAACATTTATAGAATGTTAATCACATAAAAAGCTATTTATGGGTGGGTGTAAGACGAAGAAATCTTACACCAAGTGTAAACGGATCATCCTCTTGCCTCTATTTATATATTTGTTTCCTGTTTACAGGTTGTGTGGCATAATGATTGAAGACTTCATTAAAACAGCCAAATCCAAAAAAATTTGTCCTATTTGAATAAGCTGCATTACCTCGTGCAACTTTTTATGTAGATATTTGACAAGTATAAGTTTTGCGGCAAGAATGCAAAAGTATGGTTAAGCTAGTAAATTACAAAAATACTGTTGGTACAACACCTTTTCCCACACACATCCATACATCATGTGACACACACACCATCAAATGAGAGCAACAAAAACAGAAACAATAGTAGCAACTGTATAATTTTTCAGGAAGAAAATCAATCTAATTCTCTTACTTGTGAAATAGTAAATATTTAAAAAGTTCATCAGCATGGAGTTGCCCTAGAGTTCATGTGCGCACACACACACACAGGCTCACCCAAATATAGGGTTGCACTCATGTGGTTTTTCACCAGAGACAAACCCATCACAGTCCATCCCATGCCCCAGGTTGTCTAATGCACATATCATTTTCCCACTTGTTTGCTTTTGTTGAGCAAGTCATGTTAGATTCACTTTCTAGGTCTAGACTAGAGGAAATACACTAGAAAAACTCCAGGCATAAACAATGATGCAACACATTTTCCAAAAGAACACTCCAGAAAACTATGTGAGAACATAAAAGACTATTACGTGTTAATCAGCATGAGTGTAAGTTGAAAGAGCAAACAAGTAACAAAAAGGATGTGCAATATTATCTAGGTAGATGATAGGGTAACTGTTAAGATATCAAGAGAGACAGAAGGAAAAGAAGTAGAGAGGAAGAGAGGGTTTGTATAAATGTAATGGATGTTGTGAGAAAACCCCAATAATCAAATTAGGGTTATCTCCCTTAGCCCTATGAATTTATAATAATAAGACTACAAGTACATAAATACCCCTATCTTACTACTAAATCCTTTAGTGAAAACATCTGTCAATTGATCTCATGATATCATAAAAGGTAAATAGATGAAATGTCTGTCAATTTCAATATGTTTGGTTCTGTCATGCTAAACTAGATTATGACCAATATCAATAACAGCCTTATTGTCACAATACAACTTCATATACCCATTAATCAAAATTTCAAGATCTTTCACCAAACACTAAAGTCACATAAGCTCACAAACAATATGAGTCATAGCTTTATACTCTCCTACAGCACTAGACCTAGTCACCACAAACTTTTTTGTGCAACGCCAAGTAATTACATTCTGTTGTACAAAAGTACAGTATCCAAAAGTAGATTCCTATCATCAACTACGCCAGCCCAATCAGCATCACAAAATGCCTCTAACTTCTCGTGGCCATGGTTTGAGAATAACATGCCTTTTCCTACAGCGCATGTAAGATACCTCAGAATTCCTTGAACAACATCTAGATGCACTGTACGAGGGTCATGCATAAACTAGCTAACAACTCCCACCGCATAAGCAATAACTGGCCTAGTGTGGGCTAAATATATCAATCTCCCTACTAGTCGTTGTACCTTTTTTATCCACATGGTCACCTATGCCACTGCTTAGTGCCTCCATGTCTATATCCCAACATGTGTGTCTCCTCAAGTAGGACAAGAACGTATTTCCTCTTAGATATATAGATACCGTTATCAAATCTAACAACCTCTATCCCTAGAAAGCACTTTAATGTACCAAAGTCTGACCTCAAACTTCTTTGCTTGGCATAATTTTAGGTAAGACATCTCCTTTACATCATTGCATGTAACCACTAGGTCATCCACATAAACAATAAGAACAATAATCTTATCACAATTATATCATGATAAATATGGTGTTGTCTGCATTACTTTGCTTGTATCCAAACCCCAGCATTACTTTGAGAAATCATCCAAACCAAAGCTCTAGGAGATTGTTTCAAGCCATAAAGTAATTGTTAAGTTATGTGTTATTCCCAAACTAAGGATAGTTTTGTACTTTGTGATTATATATAAAAGTTGGGTGTAGCTCTCTTCCATATTCCTTTCTCTTTCTCTATATTCTATTCGTTTCCTAACCCTCACAGTCTCACAATCTAACTTGATATCAAAGCAATAATAAAATCTAATGCACCAAATTCATCGGAATTCATCCAAAATCATCTCCCACAACAAATATTAATGTCTATCAAACACTGACATGCTGACATCAGCATCTGACCGGTAGACATCAGCATCAACTTGTGTCAGAATTTTTTGATTTCAACAAAGATTCTTGAACTATATTTTTTTAGTATGATGACTATTTTTCTTGATTTTTTCGAAGTCATTTGACCTGCTTTTTGATTTTGTGAAGAATTTTTAATTTTTCAGATCTAGACTATTTTTTCAGCAATCTAGCTGTTTTTTTTTTTTTTGAGTTGAATCTGTTTAAATAGGCTCTTGTGTTGTACCCATCATCCCTCCTTGTAGCTAGAGTGATTTTCAATGGAATTTTTGCCCTCACAAAACCTTGACACCACTGATATTGGTATTTCAAGGACCTGGTTTACTATGATTGCTTCACAGAGGCTCTTCCAAGCCAAGTCTGCTTTTGCCTCGGGCTGTTCCCCTGATACTCTTTGGCTGCTATTGGAGTATTTTTTTGGTTGTGGACTACTTCTTTGGTAGTTTCTTTCTTCTCATATCAACAAATTCAGAATTTTTATTTATTTATTTATTTGGGGGGGGAGGGGGGATTTTTGAATCAAACCTATTTTTGTGTATTTTGGCAACTATTGGAAGTGTTGACTATTTTGTTGGTTTTGTGACTTGTCATGGTGATTGTTTGACCCTATTGTGTGGACAGGTCGAAAGGAAGTGTAACCTCTAGCAATTTCACTCAAGATGAGATGCAAACTCTTCGATGTCTAATGGCTCAACTTGATGTTTGTTTTGCTACATTTCCTAAATCTACTTCTTCCAACTTTGCTCATGCAAGTATATTTGCGATGCGAGTGTGTTTACTACATCATACTCATATACTCCTTGGACAATAAATTCTGGAGCCTCGGATCACATGGCAGGTTCTTCTAGTCTTTTCTCTTCATATTCTACTTGTTATGATAGGGATAAAGTTAAAGTGGCATATGGATCTTTATCCACTATTTCTGAAAAAGGTTCAACTAACTGTTCTCCCTTTTAACCTCTCTTCTCTATTCTTCGTGTTTCTAATTTCTCCACTAATTTATTATCTGGTATTAGTAGTATTACCAAATCCTTAAATTATTTAGTATTTTTTTTCCTACTCATTACATCTTTCAGGAATTAGAATCTGGGAAACCGATTGGCAGTGGTAGCGCAAATGGCAGCTTATACCTCTTGGATGTTGAAGCTTCTTCTAAGTCTAGCGGTCAAGCTCTTTAGACAAATGGTGTTTCAACCCGTCAGCTCTTACAGTGGCATAGACGTTTGGGATATCCCTCATTTGGTATTTTAGAGCATCTTTTTCTAGTCTATTGAAGCAATATAGTAGATAATCTTTTGTTTGTGATAATTTTGAAAATGCCAACCAGAAATATTTATCTTATCCTAGTACTAACCATAAAAGCACTTCACATTTTGCCATTAATCATTCAAATATGTGGGGCCCTTCCGGTGTTGTGTCAACTTATGGTTATCATTGGTTTGTTACATTTATTGATTGTTATTTTTGTCTTACTTGGATTTACGTACTATGTAGTACTAGTGAAGTTTTCACATACATTAGATCTTTTCATAAAATGGAGAGTACTCAATTTAACGCCAAAGTCAAAATTCTTCGAAGTAATAACGAACTAAGTATATTGATAGGGAATTTCATTCTTATCTTAATAAAAATGGCATCTAGCATCAAATTACTTGTGTGAGTACCCCTAAGCAAAATGGTGTTATTAAACGAAAAAATTATCATCTTCTTGAGGTTGCTCGTTCATTGATGTTTACTGTAAATGTTCCTCAATCTTTTGAGGGGATGTCTTATCTTATTAATCGTTCTACCCTCGAGTGTCATTCGGTTTAAATCTATTTCTTCCCTTCTCCCTAAAATTTTTGAGTGTGCTTGTTTTGTACACAATTACAGACCCTCTAGAGGAAAACTTAACCTCGGGACTCTGCAATGTGCTTTTGTTGATTACTCTGCCACCCAAAAAGGATATAAATGTTATAATCCTGAGTCACAGAAAATATATGTTAACATAGATGTTACCTTTCTTGAATTTGAATCCTTCTTCTTTACTACCCAGGAATCTCTTCAAGGGGAGAATACTACTTTATAGGAAAAGATGTTTTGCCATGAGCCTCTTCTTCAATTGCCTATTCACTGGAATGCTAGTCAAGGCGAACTTATAGGTAAAAAAGGTGATGGTAGTGATCCACATGGTGTTCACTTTCACAAGGATAATATAAACACTTATTCTCAATGTCAAGAGTCTCTTCTTCAATTGTCTGGAATATTAGTCAAGGGGAACAACTTATGAAAAAAAAAGTGATGGTAGTGATCTACATGGTGTTCACCTTCACAAAGATAATCCGAAAACTTATTCTCGACGTCAAAAAGTACAGATTATCTTTCATTAATTTCATAGTCCAGACATGTCTTCAAGGGGAGAATACCACTATAAGGGAAGAGATGTTTTGCCAAGAGCCTCTTCTTTAATTGCCTATTCACGGAATGTTAGTCAAGGTGAGAAACAACTTATGGAGAAAAACAGTGATAGTAGTGAACCACATGGTGTTCACCTTCAAAAGGATAATCTAAAGACTTATTCTCAATGTCAGGAGCCTCTTCAATTATCAGGAATGTTAGTCAAGGCGAACAACTTATGGAGAAAAAAGGTGATGGTTGATTCACATGGTGTTCACCCTCACAAGGATAATCTAAAAACTTATTCTAGATGATAAAAAGTACAAATTACACATGTGCCACCGCATCAGTCGGATTCCTCAGATTTAGTTCCATCCTCCACTGATTTAGCTGGCAACAAACCTCTAGATGTTACTCCTATTGATAATATAGTTGTTGATGACTTTGATCTTACTATTGCAGTTAGAAAGGGTGTTAGAGTTTGTACTCAACATCATATCTCCAATTTTGTCTTTTATAATTCCGAGTCTCCATCCTATCGTACTTTTGTTTCCTCCTTATATTATGTGTCCATTTCTCAAGGTTGGAAAGAAACTCTCACTGATTCTAAGTGGGAAGAATCTATGATAGTGGAAATAAAAGCCTTAAAAAAAAAGACTCATGGGAGTTAGTTCCAATTCCTCCTCGAGTAAGGGCAGCGGGGTGCAAATGAAAGTTTACTGTCAAACAACAAGTTGATGGGACTGTTGAGAGGTACAATGCTAGGCTAATTGCTAAGGGATTTACTCGGACATATAGTATTGATTATCTAGAGACTTTTACTCCTATGGCAAAGATGAATTTCATACGTGCTCTTATCTCTTGTGGAGCTAATTTGAGATTAAGTTTGTAGAAGTTGGAGGTAAAAAATACCTTTGTACATAGAGATTTGGAGGATGTTTACATGGAGATTCCTTCAAGATTTCATCTCTAATAACTAAAAATAAAATGTGTGAGTTGAAGAAGTAAGAAATCTCCCAGACCGTTTGATAGATTTTTTAAAGTGATGCTGAAATTTTAGGTATAAACAAAGTCATGCTAACAATCATATGTTCGACAGTTCTCATTATATATGTGGATGACATAGTGATAACCGGGAATGATGAGCATCAAGTGACCAAATTAAAGACTTGGCTAAGGAGTTTAAAATCAAGGACTTGGGTCCATTGAGGTACTTCCTTGGGATAGAGGTTGCCAGATTAGATAAAGGCAATTTTATCTCTAAGAAAAAATATATTTTTGATCTTCTTGAAGAAATAGGAATTTTGGATAGAGACCCACAGGTTCTCCTATTAAAGTCAACCAGTTTTGTCTAGTATCAGCAGAGGGGTTTGAGGAAATCTAAGAAATATGAGCTGGAGACCGCATAGTCAACTCCACACCCTTGGGTCGAACAACCATGAAACTTCAAACAGTAGTATGGTGTTCTTTCCCACAATAATCACATCTCAACAGATCACGATTACTGACATTACTTTTCCCACTAGTCTTGGGCTAACTGGCATTGCTATCTCGTGAAGTAGGATTAACAAGCAAAGTAGAATAGTCCTGACTAAGAGTGTATACTATAGCACTATGCCAACTTTTCTCTTGTTGAACACAGACATAGGCCTCTCACAACATGAGAAAAGGAGAACAAACTAAAATTAAACTCAAATCTGATCATAGTCCATGTTTAGGCCAGCAAGAAAATCATATACCTGTACTTCTCCAACATTTGCTGAAAGACAACAACATCCTTGCCAGGAAACTCTAATAATAGTCAAGTTTCAGCCACAAACTACTCAATTCAGCATAATACTCAACAAGAGATCTGTCTTTCTGATCTAACCCACAAAATTTCTTCCTGAGTTCATACACATGTGCATCATTACCCTTCTGTGAATATGTATATGCAACTACAAACCAAATCTTTTGTGTTGGGTCCATCAACAAGAAGGTGCGACTAACAAATGACTGCATTGAGTTAATCAACCAAGTCATAACAAAAGCATTCCCCGATTGCCATTTCTTTCGTGCTGGTCCATCTATCATAGGGTCCTTAAGAGTTCTTGTAATGTAACCAGTTACGCCACGCGCACTAATAGCCAAACTACCAGATCGTGACCAAATCAAATAATTGGTGCCATCCAACTTAACCGAACTAATCCATAAGGGATGGACTATCTCTAAGGGTCCCAACATGACTCAACCCATTAGCCTCGTTGCCACTGAAAGGCTTACTACTGGCTCCAAAAGTCTTACTATTGACTGCCATGTCCACCAAACAATTATAGCACCCCAAATATCAAAGAACTGATTTAATTACCTACAAACCACCAAAGCCCAAGAATCCTTGCAAGGAATAAATTACCCACAATAAAAAATGAAGGGTACCAAATCATATCAGAAAAGTGATAACGAGGTACAAAAGTTGTTCAAGAAAAAGAGTAGATTTGGCCAAAGAATCATCAAAATAGATGAAATAACAATTGGGTATGGGCAAGAGAAGAAGGTAATTTCGGACCTCAAGGGAGCTATGTCAGCATCAAACAAGCTAGAATAAGCAATTTGGAAAATTAGACCAATAATTCCGAAAAATAGAAAAATACATCAATGAACTCAAAAACCAAAAAAAAAAAAGTCTGGAAGTATTATAACCCTAGTCGATCATACTGAAATATATTTTTTTTGTTTTAGTGTTTAGCAAAAAACAAGAAAAAAACTTTGGGGGAATAAAGAAGATTTACGTTACTGAAAAAAAAAATGAAAATAATACCAACTTATGGTGGATCGAGCTCTAATACCCTGTCAAAATATGACGAGAGAAAGAAACAGAAGAGGTAGAGAAGAACAGAGTTTTTATGAATCTAGTGACTGTTGTGAGAAAACTCCAATAATTAGATTAGGATTATCTTCATTAACCCCATGTATTTATAATAATAAGACTGCAAGTACATAAATACCTCACATGGCTAAAAGATATCTCTTAACAGTAACAATCAGTGTAAGGAATGAAAGAACTCCCATAAAATATTGTGTTCCTACAACCTTAAGTTTACAGTGAAGGTCAGCCCGATCCCATAGGACAATAGACAGCATAATGTTAAACGAAAAGCTTCAGAGCACTGATCCCTCGAAAAATAAAAAGGTAAACCAATTTCAGCAGTACATCTTGCTTAAATGGAATGAAGATGATTGTCAGAATTATATAATACATTTGACTCAAAGTGCAGCAAATTTAACAACAAAATCATAGTAACCTAAGTTTTAGAAATGAATAAATCAAGCACACAACTGTACACAAATATTGCTTACCCCCAAAAAAACAAAGTCCATGTAAACATAATATTGCAGCAAATTCAACAGATAAATTATTGCATATATCAACTCAGACATAAAATAAGAAAGAAGAGGCCACGTACACAAAAGAAGCAGTTCTTAGAAATATAACTGCAAAACTATTATAACTAGGATAATTTATGACAGCATATTGGATTTTTAAGAGTAAGTATTATTCATTAGCTTTACCATTTCAGAGTAGCTTAGACCATAAAGATCATCATCATGGGCCCAGTCATCCATGTTAAACTCAGGCAACGGACGACAACCATTACCATAAAGCCATTGACCTTTCTCAATTTTTCGACAATTAGGGCACTGCATCGCTCCNCAAAAAAAAAAAAGTCTGGAAGTATTATAACCCTAGTCGATCATACTGAAATATATTTTTTTTGTTTTAGTGTTTAGCAAAAAACAAGAAAAAAACTTTGGGGGAATAAAGAAGATTTACGTTACTGAAAAAAAAAATGAAAATAATACCAACTTATGGTGGATCGAGCTCTAATACCCTGTCAAAATATGACGAGAGAAAGAAACAGAAGAGGTAGAGAAGAACAGAGTTTTTATGAATCTAGTGACTGTTGTGAGAAAACTCCAATAATTAGATTAGGATTATCTTCATTAACCCCATGTATTTATAATAATAAGACTGCAAGTACATAAATACCTCACATGGCTAAAAGATATCTCTTAACAGTAACAATCAGTGTAAGGAATGAAAGAACTCCCATAAAATATTGTGTTCCTACAACCTTAAGTTTACAGTGAAGGTCAGCCCGATCCCATAGGACAATAGACAGCATAATGTTAAACGAAAAGCTTCAGAGCACTGATCCCTCGAAAAATAAAAAGGTAAACCAATTTCAGCAGTACATCTTGCTTAAATGGAATGAAGATGATTGTCAGAATTATATAATACATTTGACTCAAAGTGCAGCAAATTTAACAACAAAATCATAGTAACCTAAGTTTTAGAAATGAATAAATCAAGCACACAACTGTACACAAATATTGCTTACCCCCAAAAAAACAAAGTCCATGTAAACATAATATTGCAGCAAATTCAACAGATAAATTATTGCATATATCAACTCAGACATAAAATAAGAAAGAAGAGGCCACGTACACAAAAGAAGCAGTTCTTAGAAATATAACTGCAAAACTATTATAACTAGGATAATTTATGACAGCATATTGGATTTTTAAGAGTAAGTATTATTCATTAGCTTTACCATTTCAGAGTAGCTTAGACCATAAAGATCATCATCATGGGCCCAGTCATCCATGTTAAACTCAGGCAACGGACGACAACCATTACCATAAAGCCATTGACCTTTCTCAATTTTTCGACAATTAGGGCACTGCATCGCTCCCTTTATATTAAATGCGGAACCAATGCAATCTGCAGGTAGCCATGCCCAGAAATGATGAATATTAGGAAAAATATAGCAGTTTAACATCTCATCAACAAATACTCGTGACTTAGGAAAGAACAGGAAAGGAATTGTTTATACTACAAAAACAATCCTTCCATTGAGTTTTACATGATATTTGAACATGCATGAGTATTTATTTAAATACTTTCCATGCTGAAAGGACGGTTACTCATGTGTATCATAATAGCATAGCAAGATATTTATGAAAAAGATCATTGATAACAGATTTCCAGTATATATCTTATACAGTGAACAAAGCAGATAAGGATCATTGTCTAAACTGAGTAGAGGGGGTTGACCACCATATTAAGTGATGAAAATCAAATGGTTAAAGTTGTTACATCATGAAATAAGTAGGTAATACAAAATTAGCAACCACTTAAAAAAATAAATTATAAAGCCCACTTAAGATGGGTCTGACAATTAAATCAGAGACAAATAATGTAACTGAATGCTGAACACTGTGAAATATTCATCTTTTTTTTTTTGGTAGGAAACAAAAACTTCGTATTAATAAAAATGAAGCTCACCGCTAGAACGTTCAACCATCTTCCGTTTCTTACTTTACCAAGTAACAAGATTAATACCAATAAACGTACAATAACCACAAAAAGATCGTCTATCACCATAACTACCTTCAAGTCAACGTCGGAAAAACTAATAATAGTTATGGATGATAATGGATGATTTAATAATGATTTCCCAGGAGCCCCTTTTAGATAGTGAAGTATATAACAAACAGCCTCCCAATGACGCTTACGAGGAGCATACATACACTAACTAACCACACCAATAGCATATGTAAAATCATGATATGTAACTATCATATAAATCAGCTTACGAACCAACCTCTGATAACATCCTATATCATCAAAAACTTCACTGCTATCAAGTTTCAGATAGCAAGTCCAATACGTACTTCTATTAGCACCTAGGAAGCCCATGTCGTATCCGATACGATACAAACACGGGAATATGACAAAATTTTAAAATAAAGGGCACAGGTACGGTAAAGATACGGCTAATTAAAATAATATATTTTTTTTTATATATATAATAACATTAATAATAAAATTGTGGAATTAATTAATATTTTATAACTGGACAAATTAGTTAATATTAAATTTAATAAGTGGGCTAAATGTTATGAGCAGTGAGTTGGGGGAGCTAAACGTAATGGGCTGTGGGGCTAAATGTTATGAGTAGTGAATTGAAGGGAGCTAAACGAAATGGGCTGTGGGCTAGACTAATAAGAAGTCTAATTGTTCGAGGACACCAAACCACACCATCATAACAAAGAGAATAAGAAAGGGAGAGAGCGAAGAGAGAGAACGATGCTGCGAGTGCCCTAGGGCAAACCGATCACACAAATCGCACAGAGAGAGAACGATGTTGCGAGTATCTAGAGCAAGCCGATCACACCAATCGCATAGAAAGAGAGCGTCGATCACACCAAGCCGATCTATGAGAGATCTAATGACATCAAGCCTCCAAAAGCATCAAGAAGAAGAATCCCAAAGTACCCTTATCTGATCTCAGATCTATGACGAGTTGTATAAGTAGAGAAAGATGACATTTGTGGCTGATCTCAGGTCTGTAACGTCTTCTACCTCTCTTCTTCTTCTTTTTTTTTGGGGGGTTTCGATCTTTAGCCATATCCCTCCCGTATCCGAGCCGTATCCATCCACAAAACCAACTTGATCATTGTTTAGGACACCTGTGGAACTATCAGACATGTGTCCGGCCGTGTCCAACGCGTATCCATGTCGGACACGTGTCCAACACCGCCACGGCGACCTTCAATGGAATATCCATGCTTCCTAAGTTGGCACAAACTAATACCATCTTTTGACCGAGCAATCTCAATCCCTAGAAAGCACCGAAGCAGACTCAAATCTTTGGTATGAACTAGTTTTTCCAAATAGACCTTGAAATAGGCAATACTATGAGTCATTATCACTAATAATGTCATAGACATACACAATAACAATAATAACTGCTATGTAAGACTGGCGAATAAAAATTGAATAATCTAAAGTAGAGAACTAAAAGCCAAACTGAAGTACCACTGCACTGAACTCATCAAATCAAGCACATTGTGATTGTTTAAGGCTAGACAATACTTTCTTCAAACAGCACACTAATAACCAGTAAGTTGAATCATATATAACTTTCTTGTAGATCTCCGTTTAAAAAAAATATTTTATATGTCTGAGTGATACAAGGGCCAATCAAAACTGACTACAACAGAAATAAGAACTCTAACAAAGTAAAATGAGCAACAACGGAGAAAGTCTCACAATAAACCACACCATATATTTAGATGTAGCCATTAACGCTTTAACAACTAATCGTGCCTACAAACGCTCAACAGAACCATCAAAATGATATTTCACAATATAGACCTAGTACCAATTCACTGGCAGCTTACCAAAAGGAAGAAGAGTGACGCCCAAAGTATGATTTTCATGAAGTGCTTTAATTTCCTCATCCATAGCCAGTTTCTATCTAGGAGATGTCAAAGCTTGTTTTAAAGAATTAAAATAGGATACAAAAGACAAGGTTTATGCAAAATAAATAAAGGATGAGGCGAGTCAATACAAAGAGACAAAATTAGAAATAGAATGTTGGGTACAAGTAAGAGTACCTTTCTGCAATGCAATAGGCAAATCAAAAGAGGATGATATAGTATACATGGTAGGAGGAAAGACCTTTAGAGAATCAGGTGTTGGCTGACGAGCCAGAGCATATGAAACAATCTGTCTGTTTCAGGAACGCTGATAACTCAAAAATAAGAGAGGAAGAAGAGACACATTCTAGTACGCGAGGTAACAAGAGCTCCCACTAACTGGTAGAGATTAAATCTAGGAAACGTGAACATCATGAAGCAAAAAAAAAACAAAAAAGATGACTCAAAAAATGTAACATCGGCATTGAAATAATACCAACAAGAAATAGGGTCATAACGGCGATAAATTTTTTTAGTACAAAAGTATCTCAAAAAAACACTTAACCGAGCGAGGAAAAATTTTATCTTAACCCTATCCAAGAAGATGAACCAATGCAATACAACCAAAGACACGAGTACTTAGACCAAATGGTGATGTATAGGGGTAGAGCAATGAGAACGAGAATTTGTTACCTAAGATGTAGGAGGGCATCCAATTAATAAGATAAATTTCAATAAGAATAGCATCTGCCCAATACGACTTTGGCACATGTATGGTAGATGTAAGAGTATGAGCAACATCCAATAAATGAACATGTTTGTGCAACACCTTTTGTTGGGATGTGGACATTTAGTCCGATGAATAATACCATGATTAACACAAATGTATGCATAAGTGATTGGACATATTCCAGAACAGTCAAAACTGAATATTTTAATAATTGTCAAACTGTACCAAAATTTCATTATAGAAGGTCACAAAGTCTTTAGACAATTCAGAACGATCCTTCATAAAAAACAATCAAGTCATACAAGAATAATCATCAACAAAAATCATACAATAGTAAAATCCACAAGTACTTTTTATTCTTGCCCGACCCCAAATGAATAAGTGAACAATATCAAAAAGCCTAGACTAACGACTCGTACTACTAACAAGAAAAGAACTTTGTTGATGTTTGCCTAATTGACAAGCCTCACATTCTAACATAATAGAAAGACTCAAACTAAGAATGACTTTTAGTGAAAGAACATAATCAAAAATGCCTCTGGAGTGGAGACATAGTATAGCCAGGAACTACAACTCTAGAATCCAAACAATAAAGATCATTCTACGCATACCCCAAAACCAATCACCTTTTTCGTCCAGAGGTCCTAAAAAATATGAGTAAAAAAAGGCACTAAACAATGTAAAGACTTGGTCAGCTAACTCACCGACAAGAAGTTAAATGAAAACTAAGAAACAAATAAACCAAATGTTAAAAAGACATAGTTTCGGTGAAATGGAGATCACCTGTCTCACGTACCGGCCAAAAAGAACCATCAGCTAACACAATACAAAAGTTAGGGGAATAGAAATACCAAACATGTGGGCACTAGTTGCCAAATCAAAAATTCAAGATGGTTAAGCTAATTGAGCTACCACGTGTAAAATTACCTATAGTGGCCAAACCAGTAGTTAAGGTAGACATATGGAGAGAGAGTGAGGACAACTATTGTAATAGTTGACGAAGCTAAGAAGTCAGTTCATCATGAGATCCAGGTGTAGATGTAACATTTCCACCGGTCGATGGCTAAGATTCTAGTGGGGTCGAGTCCTTAGAAACCTAATTAGTATAAGTTGGTCTTCCATGTTTATCCCAACAATAATTCTCAACATGTCCAGTAGCTCCATAATAAGAATATTTCCAGTTTGGAACAATTTTCATGACCATCTTATCCTTCCCAACCACTACCTCTACCACCACGACTACCACATTGGGTTAGATAGCGCTATGACCACCAGCACGACTACTGTCACTAAAGAGTAAAGCAGACCACTCCTGTGCGGATGACAGAGTCTCACTAGTCAATGAGGCTCTCTAAAGATAGGAATAAGTATTGGCGGTCATCAAAAGTTTTTTACTAGCTAAAATCTGATCATTAAAACGCACCATATTTAGAGTTAAGTATGGACAAGAGCAACACACTGAAATTCTTCACGCTGTCGTCGTTGTACCACGAAATCATCACTTTGAGAAAGTGGAAGTTCATTCCACAATCCTTTCAAGATACCATAAACAAGGGATTTGTTACCTTGATTGGTATTAAACGTACACTCAAACAATTTATAAATCCAAGATACATAATGTTCTTGGGAGTTCATCTTCTCAAGTGAGTCCCATATCTGTTTGGCTGTGTTAAGAAACTGAACATTAGCAGTTACACATTATTTCGTACTAAGCCACAATTAGGTCATCACCAAAGAATTCTCTCAGTCTACCAATAGTTTTGGAGGTCGAAGGGGGAAGATTTTTAGTCAAATGCTTCACTTTCTTTTTTACAAGGAAAACTTTAAAGGCATGAGACTAGAAATAGTAGTTGGTGCCATTCAGTTTTACAGAGGAAATATGCCGAACCTGATCACCCGAGGGAGAGTACTTTACATCCTCCGAAGTCACCATTAAACACAGTCAACCAAAGTTGAACAACAAGCTTTGGTCTGAAAACATAGATATTAAATTTGGACTATAATACAAAAATTCTATGCAAAAAAAAAAACCACTCAGGGAGAGTGAATCGCACTACAACTCCTCAAACCATGAACAATACCCCCAACACCAAGAAAGCCCCAAAATCTAATCTAAATCAACCAAGGAGGGTTGGGCACCTCACATCTATCCTCCAAGCATCTAGTCGCCCCACTCCGATGAGGATAGAAGCAACGAATCACCAAAAAATGGCCAGAATTAGTGGATCGAGAAAATCGATCCTATTTTCTAGAAAATCATTCAAAAACCAAAAAGTCAATGTAGATGACTTCAAAAAATTAAACAAAAAACACCATAATTATCATAAAAAAAAAACCAAGCCAGACAATAGGTGTCTGGCGTTGGAAAGTGCTGACATTAGTGTGATGTTAGCCACTGATGTTTTCTATGATTCCCTATTGTGTTTTCAATGATCCTTGTCATGGATTGATGCTCTAATACCAAGTTAAATTGGTTAAATTTATAGTATTAGGGATCTGAGAAGAAACATGATGAAAAAGAAGCGCAGGGAAAGAAAAAGGTAGGATGTGTTGCCCAACACTCTCTTATTTATAGGTGAGTAAAAATTAAAGTATTAAAACATTACCCCGCACTAATTAATTTATGTCCAATACAGAAAAATAAGAAGTTTAACATGTACTTTGACCCCAAACATTATTGTAATGTTTCTCTAAATTATAAATTAAACCCAATTATTTTTAATCTATTATTTATTAGGACGGGATGCTACAAAATGTGTGGTAGATAACTAAATTGATTAAATGCTTCCACGTGGAGAATTGCCTTGAGGCATGAGAAAATAGAATTAGAAAACTGGTAATGGCTCGATTACAACTAAGCCCAAAGGCTAGATTGAAGAATTATTCCATAAACCAATGCTTGATAAGAGCTTGAATAAGATCAACCCACATGAGCGCTCAAGCGTTCCTCTAGCACCCCTGCCCACATTGCAAAGCCTAATTTTATTATTGACTATTTTTTAAAATAAAAAAGATTTTCATTTCATATTAAGTTGAAAAGTACAAAACGGTGGATAAGATATCCAAACCAAGTACAAGCGAAATAAAAAGAAAAAAGTAGAATACAACGAAAGCTCTATCAATCACAAACAACATTCCCATTTTGTTAAAGTGAAAAAGGGAATATCACAAAACTCCTTTGTCGACACCGCCCAAAGAGACCCAAGAACTAAACCTTATCCACAAAAACTCCACATCTTCATCTTTTAAATTAAAAATTTGATTATTCCTCTTCATCCACACCACCCAAAATACAATCATAATAGCATATCCCGACAAAGTAGAAGTCGTTTTACCTTTTCCTGGTCCATAAAAGCATTCCCCTAATAAGAAAACACAATCACGTGGAATAACCCAATCCAAATCCACCTCCTACGCAATTTATGCCGCATGAATAGTGTAATAGGGCAACAGAGCAATAAATGGTCAATACTTTCACCATAAACCCTACACGCCACACTCCACCGAGGAGAGAGACAAGCATAATTGCTAAAGGCCTTATTTTTTTGTAACAAAAAATACAAGTATTGACCTTACAAAGAACAATCGTCCAAACAAGTAGCTACAGCAATCTAGCAAGACCATAGATACCCTAAGCATCCGACGAACTGGGGTTGCACGGCCCAAAACAAGGTGGTTTCGTGATCTAAATCACTCAAATTCCTAACCCCAAATCCTAAATCAAACCAGTGATCCGGATAATCCAAAATTATAACCCAAAATCACAAAGTTGTAACCCAAAACAATTATGTCTTTATTTTGTTGATTTTCAAAACTACATTTTGATTTGTTGTGATTCGCATGTTTTTTGTAATACAAATGGGCAACCACTAACCTTTATTATTTACTATTATTAGCTGGTAAGTTATCTACGACTATGATTTACTTTGGAACTCTAATCAAAATATAGAATTAATATTAATAAACTATATTATATATATACATATATATATACATAATAGTGAAACTAATTAGGATAAGAGTTACACACTACAACCCAAAATAGTGCACCAACTCTAACCCTATCATCGATCCGTAACCTTCCCACGTACCAAAACGACCTATGATTCAAGTAACATTCCAGACGTTGAAACCATTCTAAGAGGTTCAAAATCCGAAGAATTAGAATTGTCAACCAAGCATTGAAAGTAAGAATTGCATGAGAAGAATCCTAAGGAATCAAGTGACCACACTCTTTTATTTTACTTTAAGGATAAAGTCCAAATAGACCTAACCCTAACGACCATAAGCTTTTTCGCAATCAATGTTGAAAAATACTCCCTCCTTGACCTTCAATCTATATTCCTCTACCATTTCATTTGTCAGCAAAATACCATCTCAAATTTGTTGCCCCTTCATGAAAACCATTCAATTTATTGTACCCCCATTAGATCCCTCAACCTCATGGACAAAACCTTAGCCAAGATCTTACACATACTAGTAACCAAACTGGTTGGCCTAAAATCCCCAATTTTCAAAGAGATCCTTAACCACTTCTTAACAAGCTCGAAACAAAACCAGTGAAAATCCTTCCATCTTTACTACACTCAAAAATAACACCTCTCACCTACTCCTCAAACAGTGTTTCCAATCACCTAACTTTTTGATTACACATCCGACGCTACTCTCATCCTAATAATCTTGGCCAAGGAACGAAATGTCGTCCCGAAACGTCCGAAACATTTCAGAATTTCAACATACTGATATGAAACATGGGATGAATTCAAAAATTCCAATGTTTCGGTCGAAACGGCATTGTGTCGGACCGTTTCGGTTAAAACAGTACCATTTCGACGAAACAAAACTCTTGCATACACGATTTTTCACCCAACTAACATCTTGTGGAAAGAGGAATCCACCCCTCTTGCACCTTCGCTGGGACCAAACCCTAAGGCAAGGAGAACAATTAGATAATCTAATCCATCATATGAGAAGTGCCTAGGTCAAAACCCAATTGATTGAATTTCTAGACTGATCAACTTTTTTGAAGATAGTTAAAATTATCTTTTGGATTTTATGTAAACTACCCCAATAAGATAGGCCAATTTGCTTCATAGTCTTCAAAAGCATTAGGCTTCCGACATCAATCAAGCATTAGGCTTCCGACATCAAGTCTACCTCTTTCTCCCTCCCGTAACCACCTCTCTAATAGTTACAACACCATTTTCCCATTAGGGATGCTCAATCCCATTCTATACCTTCTAATCTGCAATTTGTGTAATTCTTATAAATTTCCCCCCGTCCATTACCACCAAGTTGAACACAGGAGTATTCCTTGCACCTAAATGTTCTAAAAAAGTGACCACGTTGATCATCTCTGACAACCTCCCGTATAGCTATCTCGAGCCATAAAGCACAAGCAGAATCCGCATCTAGTGAGAATTTTTCGGCAATTTGTCACTACAAATGAAGAAATCTCAATCTTGAAAAACTTCAATTGAATTTGAATCTCAGCTACTGCGCTACATCTTTTTACAAAATATCTCTACTGTATCATTTATAGGGGTGTCAAACGTCTCGAGTTAAACGGTTAGGTGTTAGATTAAACGGGTGATGGATGAAAAACATGTAAACCCATACATGACCCGTTTAATAAACAGGTGAAAAACTTCAACACGAACACAACTCGTTGAACCCGCTTAGTTTTTAATTTATTATTATATTTTTGTGGTTGTCACTAAATTAAAAAAAATAAAATTATGTAGCTATAATTTTATATAATAATATATATATATATATATATATTTTATGTGGTTGTCACTAAAAAAATTCTACCTAATTGTTTAAAATAATTATTAATTTTATTTAAACGGGTAAACAAGTGATAAATGGGTTGACTAGACTCACCCAAAACGACCCACTTAAACGTGTCTAACAGGTCAATTTGTTTAACACCAGAACCCGTTAAGGTCTTACCCAAACTCGCTTAATTCGTATCGATTTGTGTCGGTTAATCATGTCGTGTCGGACTTTGAAACGCCTAATCATTTCTCCATGCTCAAACCTTTCAAGATCAAACGATCTTGAAAATCCAAAATTAGCACACTAGTGATGGTTCCTAAGTGTCCGCCAAAATGATGGTAAAACTAATATGTTTGTCTATTATCACGTATGCCTCTTCATTTTCCATGCCATCACCCTCCAACCATTTAATAACACTGTTCACCTTGCTTACTCTCCCATCAATCCTACCCAAGTCATTTTATACTTCCATATCAAGACCCCCCCCTCCTCCACCTATTTTTTATTGCATAAAACCTCCTACACTTATTTCAACCTCCCTTGTTATCTCCTACACATTTTACTTCAGACCATGGTATCATTGTTGAGGACTACTACTAGCCATTCATCCACAATATCTCAAGTCGACACTCAATCAAGCTTAATAGTTTGCAATCTGTTTGGCCACCCACCTTAACCCACTTAGGACAGATTTTCAGGCAAAGCCACTTAAATTGACTTGTTTAGCTGCCAACACAGAGTTCATTGACCCAAGAAATAGGGCNTAAGATAGGCCAATTTGCTTCATAGTCTTCAAAAGCATTAGGCTTCCGACATCAATCAAGCATTAGGCTTCCGACATCAAGTCTACCTCTTTCTCCCTCCCGTAACCACCTCTCTAATAGTTACAACACCATTTTCCCATTAGGGATGCTCAATCCCATTCTATACCTTCTAATCTGCAATTTGTGTAATTCTTATAAATTTCCCCCCGTCCATTACCACCAAGTTGAACACAGGAGTATTCCTTGCACCTAAATGTTCTAAAAAAGTGACCACGTTGATCATCTCTGACAACCTCCCGTATAGCTATCTCGAGCCATAAAGCACAAGCAGAATCCGCATCTAGTGAGAATTTTTCGGCAATTTGTCACTACAAATGAAGAAATCTCAATCTTGAAAAACTTCAATTGAATTTGAATCTCAGCTACTGCGCTACATCTTTTTACAAAATATCTCTACTGTATCATTTATAGGGGTGTCAAACGTCTCGAGTTAAACGGTTAGGTGTTAGATTAAACGGGTGATGGATGAAAAACATGTAAACCCATACATGACCCGTTTAATAAACAGGTGAAAAACTTCAACACGAACACAACTCGTTGAACCCGCTTAGTTTTTAATTTATTATTATATTTTTGTGGTTGTCACTAAATTAAAAAAAATAAAATTATGTAGCTATAATTTTATATAATAATATATATATATATATATATATTTTATGTGGTTGTCACTAAAAAAATTCTACCTAATTGTTTAAAATAATTATTAATTTTATTTAAACGGGTAAACAAGTGATAAATGGGTTGACTAGACTCACCCAAAACGACCCACTTAAACGTGTCTAACAGGTCAATTTGTTTAACACCAGAACCCGTTAAGGTCTTACCCAAACTCGCTTAATTCGTATCGATTTGTGTCGGTTAATCATGTCGTGTCGGACTTTGAAACGCCTAATCATTTCTCCATGCTCAAACCTTTCAAGATCAAACGATCTTGAAAATCCAAAATTAGCACACTAGTGATGGTTCCTAAGTGTCCGCCAAAATGATGGTAAAACTAATATGTTTGTCTATTATCACGTATGCCTCTTCATTTTCCATGCCATCACCCTCCAACCATTTAATAACACTGTTCACCTTGCTTACTCTCCCATCAATCCTACCCAAGTCATTTTATACTTCCATATCAAGACCCCCCCCTCCTCCACCTATTTTTTATTGCATAAAACCTCCTACACTTATTTCAACCTCCCTTGTTATCTCCTACACATTTTACTTCAGACCATGGTATCATTGTTGAGGACTACTACTAGCCATTCATCCACAATATCTCAAGTCGACACTCAATCAAGCTTAATAGTTTGCAATCTGTTTGGCCACCCACCTTAACCCACTTAGGACAGATTTTCAGGCAAAGCCACTTAAATTGACTTGTTTAGCTGCCAACACAGAGTTCATTGACCCAAGAAATAGGGCAAACCAATGGTCGAAAAGTCGAATGGAAAGCACACAAACAAAGGGGTATACCAATTCAAGATCACATAGTTTTTTCAAGCTCCAATCACACTTGCACTTTTAGATAAAAACATTTGCTTTTAACAAACATATCATTCTAGCATTGTAAGAACACCATGTCCTTGTTCACTAATGAACCAAAGTCAGAAGAGCGATTTAGTCTTCATTCCAAATGACTCGAAGACAGCAGGTTTGAAAGATATAACATGTCATTTAGCTTTCCAAGTAATTTGAGTATTATATATTTAAGGGCCCCATCCCCTAACCAAAAAGAATAGTGAGAGGGAGTTAAAGAACTTTGTTCTTAGAATCCATTAAGAGATAATTGCTTAAAATCAAGGTCACATTCAAATCAATCATATCTTGCTCAGGCCAATAATAGAGCTACGGTTACAGTTGAAGTCGCCAGCAGAAAACCGAAAATGAATTGGGAAAGAGACTCCTTATGCCACCTGACATAGTCAATTAAGGATATGCTTCTCTCGTATCTCTCTCAAAAGCCTCCCCTGATAGTGCCTTTGCAGCCCTATGACGCTGGTTTACACTTCTTATCATGTCTTCCTTCTTTTACTAGCTTAGTCTTCTTTGACTAGTTTAGTCTAGAATCTTTATTTAAGCCTATGGGCCTTGCTGGTTGCACCACTCACTTTCTTGTAATGTCTCCACAAAAATAAGAAATAGACAACCAATATAAAAGAAGAGTAAAAAGTTCCATAAAGGTATAGATTCAGTAAAAGCCTCAATTTAGTCCTTCCTAAGGTCAGGAAGAGCGGTCACAAAGGCGTTATCTTATCTTTACAAGGTTCAATTTAATGAGTTGAATGCAACTATATAAATATGGATATATCATGAATCATTAAGTTGTAGCTTGTACTTGTTATATCATCACAATAGAATCTAAAGTAAAATGGGTTTAACTTTTTTTCCCATGTTCAATAAGTAGATTAAGTACTTCCAAAAAGAAGAATTTAATTAAGTTTTATTGCTGGTTATTCACTAAGAAGCCATGCTACCAACATGTCTGTTATGTGTACTCTTAGTCTAATCTTTTTTCAATCAACACTGTGTACATATGGCATCTTCATACTGCTTTGTTCTTTGAAATATTTTGGTGAAAAGTGCAGCTCATGCAAAAAGAGTATCACCTACTCTTTAAAACAATCAAAGTGACCATGCCTATAGTGTGAGATTGTAAAGTGCTGCTTAAAACTTGAGATAAAGAACTTGAGCATAAAATTTTCCCTCAATTGGCTTGATGCAATAATTAACACAATATTCAAACCTTATGTCAAGAGATAAAAATGAATACACTAACACCATAGACACAAAAAAGATTGTAAGAGAGGCTTCACTATACTGATTCAAAAGAAGGCTCAACAAGGCTCAAGGTCCTGGCCTACTAAACCTAATGGCAAAAAATAACTAATATTTTCCATCAGAAGTTAAAGGGGTTACCATAGTCAACCACAGAGAAAGCTGAAGGAGTCCTCTTAGTATACAATTACGTAATGAAGAAATTGTCATAGTGTCTGCGTAGGATGGACACAACCAAGAATAGAGCAAACATCAAATCTAAAATTGCAAAAAACATGTTGGACAATGCTACTTTGACAGCAGTATGAAACAGTTCAATGAGAAACATGAAGTGGACGGCAGAATAAATTTCCTCAATCTCTTTCTCATCAAGTTTATAAAGCATCTATGCTCCAAGGACCAGTGATTGATAGCATCAATAGGATCTCCATACTGTGTCGCATTACAAGGCTCAATCCCTTTCCAAAAATACAGTGTCACTTAGAGTTTGGTGTGCATCTCTCCCATAGTTAAAGTTTTTATTAGGAATACAAGATAAAACTTTCAATGGGAAAAAAAAATAATACTAGACCAACTAGTTTTTGCTTCCAACATGTATATCACCATGTTTCACAATGTGCATTCCAAAAAGCTATTCTTTGTGCCCTCCTAAAGTCAACTTTGATAGCATACATAACCAATATGATAGAAGGAGTACCCACTTAAATACATCTTGAAGTCATTTTGTTAGCCTTATTTTCCTTTTTCTTTTAGTGGCTGGAGCAGAGAAGGCACAGAATAAGTAAAATCCCATTAATCAAAAAACCTATACATCTTGGAAATGATACATCCCCAAATGAAATCACTAATCACTCCTCTACTTGAGACAGAAACTGATAACACTATATCCTATGATCTTTCATTGCGTGAGCATAGGGACCAACACATGCCCGGTTGCCTCGTATAATTGTGAGAAATCTTTTACATTATGAAATTCACCATCAGGAACCAAGTATATGCCATTAACATCCATAACTCAGGAAAAAACCTCTCCTATGACCTTTCATTGCGTAAGCATAGGGACCAACACATGCCCGATTGCCTCCTATAATCATGTGAAATCTCTACATTATGATTCACCATAACGGACCTAATATATAGAATTAACATCAATAAATTTTTTTTTTTTGTGTGTGTGTGTGTGTGTGTGGGGG
>CAUOFW020003058.1:1600186-1638469 GCA_963454935.2 Ilex paraguariensis
GGGCACTCTGGAAGCTCTAGCCACTAAAGCACTTTGGACTGGTCAAGGACGAGGAGGAAGAAGAGGAACAACCCATCAGTTTTGTTTTATACAAGTCTTGCCATCAATAACAGATTACATTGAACACAAGACGCTACCATATGATCATCTATGCCAAAAATTTAGCATCTGGCTAATGCATTAGCTCATATCTTCAACTCTAACCCTAAAAATAAACACTAGCTACAATGGCTTCTAACCCTGATAACAAAAATAATTTTTATACAACCTCTTAGCTCCCATGGTCTTTAAAACAATCTCCGTAAGACCATAATTCTAATCAAAACGCAAACATCCCCAGAAATGCCACAAAAATCTTCAAACTAAAATTTAGCTGAACCCTCAAAATCTAACCACATAATTTCGAGCATAATATATCTCACGTTCGCAACCATACCTCAGTATTCGAAATTGCCGAGGAAAAAAATTATATCAGATTTCGATAATTACTAAACAAAGTCATAATTATAGATCGAATGGCTAGAAATGAGACGTACCGAGATGAAACTGATGGCCGCATTGAAGCTTAGCCCACGATCTACCCCCATTATCGGTAACAGCCTCCAGGCAGATCGAGCACGACACCGAAGATGCTGCTTTGCCTTCATCTCCACCCCCATCGTTCAGAAGATCCGCATCATCCAACCCCATATTCACAAACCCTAATTAATTAATAAACTTACATAGTCTATAAATTATAGAAAGCTTCGATCTCAAAGCCTGATTAGGAATTGAAGAGAGGTTGGAAAATGTGCGGTAATTGCAGTATGGGAAGAGAGAACTTTCAAAATGTGGTGTAAACACGGAACCTCTTCGCTTTGGACAGTTTCTTTCTCTGTTTTCCTCCCACCTCACCGCCTGTTTTACGGCCGTCGGATTTGCGATGGTTTTTGGATCATAAGATACTGGTCACCGCGAATTGAAATTTGGAGTAAATTTTAGTTTGGATAAATTACATCCGAACCAGCTGAGCTTTATCAATTGAACACATAGACCCTCTCAGATATGACATATTATACAAACACCCCTTTTGTACGACTAGAACACATATACACTACCGGTATGAGCTGTGTGGAAAGCTATCAAAATTTGAATCACGTCAGCATATTTAAATAATCAAATTCCCAAAATACATCTATTAAATTGGCAAGTAATAATCCAGTTAATTCTATGTCAATTATCTACCTATCTATTTAAATAATCTATAATCTATAATCAATAATAATTTCAATTCCAATGCCCTTATACTCCCTTCCTTCACCAACACAAGTGTCGGCATTCCTTTCTTTCCTCACCATTCCCGTCATTACAACTACCGAAATTCACCTCCTCCAAACTAAATCCAAATCCATCTAAATTTCACTCCAAACACATCCCACCATAGTGCAAATCTCCACCCAAAACCAATCTAAATCCGTAAAATACAATTGCCTGTAGATATATGCAACCAATTATAGAGAGAGAGGGGCCCAAAAAACTTAGCGATAGAGAGGCAAACAAAACTCGTATCAATTTCAATTTGCTCCTCTTTCTCTTCTTCACTACAATTTTATCATCATCACCGTGGATTAGCACCATTACTTAGGGTTTGTTTGATGATATTTTGATTAAGTTTTTTTGTTCAAGTGATGGGTCTAGTCGTTACCATCGAAGGATCAATGATGGTTTTTTGTGGTGGCTATGATAATGAGGTGATGGATGTAATGATGGCCATGGGGGTGCGACTATGGTTGGTTAGGTAAGTAGGGACAGTTGGCGATAGAACAGACACACATAGGTGGTGTATATATATGAGTAGTACAATAGGAGAAATGGGTGTGGGTGAGTTTTAGGCTGGCTATGGAGGACAATGGTGGTCTGAATGGTGAAGTGATGAGTTGTGGGTGAAAAGGTTGGTGGTGGTAATTAACTACAAAAAGGAATTAAAGTAGTGGAGAAATAGAAAGGCAACAGAAAGTGGGTGGATGGCGTTGGTATAGTGATTAACGAGGAAAGGGGCTGAAGGCAATGGAGAGACACAAAAATCGAAGAAGTGGGTATGCTTGGATCTGGGCTTGGTTCAAGTTACAGTAGGGTATAGTTTTTGGGCTTTTGGTTAGACTGACCTTATTTGATTTTAAACAAGGGGGAAATAGTGATTTTAGAACTTCTATTAGGTGTGTTAGCTATCTGTTACTAATAAGGGTTGTCAATGTAATATGTCATATCTGAAGGATTGACTCAAATTTTAGAGAAACTTCTCACTTTCTCTTTTGCGTTGTATCATACGACTATAAGAACTATTGAATCAAATAATGTGATGAGCTCAAAACTCACTAATCCAAAAAGTTTTATATTTTTGGCATGACCAACTAGGTCACCTAGGGTTAATAATGACGCATCAGATCATCGATAGCTCATATGAGCATCCATTAAAGAACTAAAATATTCTTTTGCCTAGTGATTATCTATGTACTACATGCTCACAAGGTAAATTAATTATTAGACCATATCCTATAAAGGTCAATATTGAATACTCAACTTTTCTTCAACGAATTCAAGAGGATATGTGTGGACTTATTCATCCATCAAGTGATCCATGTTGTTATTTTATGATCTTGATAGATGCATCAACAAGGTGGTCACATGTCTATTTACTATCTACTTGGAACATTACTTTTGCTCGTTTCCTTGCCCAAATAATTTGATTGCGGGTGCAATTCCCAAATTATTCCATCAAAACAATTTGTCTTCGTAATGCTGGTGAATTTACATCCCAAAACATTTGACAATTATTGTAGGTCTGTCGGGATTGATGTTAAGCATCCAATGGCTTGCACTCATACCCAAAATGGTCTAGTTGAGTCTTTTATCAAAAGACTTTAATTGATTGTAAGACATTTACTTATGAGGACAAAGTTACCTATTTCTGTTTGGGGACATGTCATTCTATATGCAGCCACCTTAGTTCATATTCGACCAAGTATCTACTATCAATATATCCCTTCACAACTTATATTTGGTCAACCCCCAAATATTTCTCATCTACGGACTTTTAGTTGTGTTGTACATGTCCCAATTGCACCCCCACATCGTATTAAATTGGGTCCTCAATGTTGATTGGGAATATACATTGGGTATGATTCACCTTAAATCATAAGGTATCTTGAACCTTTGACAGGTGACGTTTTTACAGTAAGATTTGCGGATTGTCATTTTAATGAGACACACTTCCCATCATTAGGAGGAGACAATTCGCCACTTGAAGTTTGATATGAATTCTTTTGGTAAGTGCAATCTATGTTCCATTTTGATCCATATACTTCTCAATATGAAACTAAAGTACAAAGAATCATACATCTACAAAAAATTGTTAATTGGCAACTTGATGCATTTGCTGATACAACAAAAGTAACCAAATCATATATATCCCCTATAAATACTCTGGCAAAGATTGATATTCCAAGAGGAAAACCTATGGCAGCAAATGAATCGTCAGTTGCATGCTTGAAACGTGGACGGCCCATAAGTTCGAAAGATTTAGCTCCTTGGAAGAGGAGAACAAAAAATCAATTATATACGACTCCAAAAGAAGTTGTTGAAAACCAAAATGAACTCACATTATCTCAAATAATACCTCCTAAAGAGGAAAAATTCATTGAAGATGCACATACTCCTAAAGAGAAACATAATCCTGAAGAGATACAAACTCCTGAAGAGATATAGATATCTGCTAATAAAGAAATTTCTATTAATTATGCATGAATAAGAGAAATGTGGGATTGCAGAGATATGGTTATAAATGATATATTCTCTTTTTTAGTAGCTACTAAAATCTTAAATGATGATAATCTCGAACCACGCTCTATAAATAAATGTCAGTCTAGACATGATTGGTCAAACTGGAAAAAAAAAAAGCTTGGAGTGTTTGGATCTGCAGTCTTAACACCTGGTGACATAAAACTAGTTGGTTATTAATGGGTATTCGTTAGAAAAAAAATGATAAAACCGAGATCGCAAGATATAAATCACATTTAGTGGCACAAGGATTCCTATAGACACCCATAATTGATTATGATAAAACATATTTACTAGTAATGGATGTCATTATATTTCGATACTTAATTAGTTTGGTAGTCTCAGAAAAACTGGACATGCATCTTATGGATGTAGTTACCACATATTTATATTTAATCTTAGATGTTGATATTTATATGAAAGTCCTTGAATGACTGAAATTACCTGAAGCAAATACTTTAAAACCACGAAGTACGTACTCAATCAAATTGAAACGATCTTTGCATGAATTAAAGCAATATGGCAAAATGTGGTATCATTGCCTCAGTGAGTATTTGGTAAAAAAAGGGTATGTTAATAATCTCATATGCCCGTGTGTATTTATAAAAAGGTCAGATTATGAATTTGCTATTATTGTAGTATATGTTGATAATATGAATCTGATTGGAACTCTTGAAGAGTTAATAAAAGTTGTTGAATATTTTAAAAGAGAATTTGAGGTGAAAGATCTTGGGAAAACAAAATATTGTTTCGGTCTACAAATCAAGCATACATCCAAAGGAATCCTTATTCATCAAACATATTCTACGTTATCTTCGTGGAATTACATATTTGAGCTTGGTATATTTAAATAAATCAGTCAATGGTCCAAATGTAGTAGGATTTGTAGATTTTGGATATCTCTCTGATCCCCACAAGGCTTGTTCACAAATTAGGTATGTATTCACATGTGGTGATACATCAATCTCATGGTGATCTATAAAACAAACTTTGATTGCTACATTCTCTAATCATTCTGAAATACTAGCACTCTATGAAGCAAGTCATGAGTGTATATGGCTGAGATCTATAGTTCATTACATTCAAAGTACATGTGGACTCTCTTCAACTATAGATTCTTCAACAATGATGTATGAAGATAATGCTGCTTGTATTGCACAAATCAAAGGAGGATTTATTAAAGGTGACAAAATCAAGCATACATCACCAAAGTTCTTCTATACTCATGAACTCTAGTAGAGTCATGAAATTGAAGTAAAACAGATATGATTGGGTGATAATCTTGCATATCTATTCATTATAGCTCTACCTTGCTCAACATTCAAAAAGTTAATATATGACATCAAAATGCGTTAGGTTTGTGATGAGTTCAATTGATTTTTTTATCAGGGGGAGAATCTCATCAGGGGGAGCATTTTTCGGCACATTGTACTCTTTTATACTTTGTCTAGGTTTTTTCCCACTAGGTTTTACTGGTAAGGTTTTAATGAGGCAACATTCGTGCACCTAAAACAATTTTTTTTAAGGATAGTGGTCATCCAAGGGGGAGTGTTGTAAATGTCACACTTAGAAAAGAGTTGGATGACCTCCATTTAAACTATCCCTCTTAATGTCCATTCAATCATTTGTCCCCTCACGACCTCAATTCCTTGATTATACAAAGCATCTGTTCTCTAGTTGATGTATATACTTAAAAGGCAATGAATGAAATAAGAAAAAAAAGTATGATCCTAAAGATCAACACATTGATATATTGAGTTCCTAAAAAACTTATTTTAAATATATTTTGTGCATTACTCTCTTATATGTTGTTAATATTCTGTCTATTTTACAACATCATCAAATTCTCATTAGTTGATAAAATGAATCATCGATTGCATCTCGTGTAACCATTATCTTATTCTTTTTTTTAATTCTTTAATTTAGTGATGTTTTATATGACATAGAATAGAATGAAATGACTCTGGTATCAAATCTAATAATGTATCAAAATTTACAATTTGTAAAAGATTAGTTGTAACTATGACGCCCCAAAATCTGGGGGTCCTTTATCATCCCGTTGACCAACCATCAACCCTCAAAATTGCCCGTGAATATTGCATAACCCGACACCACATCATCACATCACTTCACTGAGATCGTAAACAAAATAGAATTTAGATAAAATCTCCCTTGTACCAGAGCACTCCCAAGCGCATAGCCTGTGCACATATCAACCACTTGACTATTCCAAGGTCCATCTCCATTAATTAGAATTTAATGTTTGACCATGTAACACACCAAAATCCACCTTGGACAACATTACTATCTAAAACCATTAACATCACGAGAACAACTAATAAAATCCATAAATAAAAAAAATTTCATTCGTCATACATAATATCTATAGTATCATCCAAAAGAATATGTCAAACCATGACCATTACATCAAAAAAATTAACTTTAATCTTACAGCGGAACAAACAAAATATCATTCATACATTGTCTCAAAATGCATCCCCTAGTTTAGGATATAAAGAGAGCAACTCTAGACATCTCCCTCGGGATCCATGCTTCCATCCAATTGAGCTTCCCAAGCTACCTGCTCATCAACTCCGAGCTCTTCCTTTAGACCAAAATCTAAAAGGTTGTTTGTAGGGGGTGAGCACTAAGTTTTATAGGAAAATCCTCCCAAGCTCAAATAAGGTTTGGAAAACATATAAAACAGTTCGATTTCACTTTACAAAATATCATAGATAACTTTGAAATAAAATAGTAACAATTTGTCAGGTCTCAAGTTCACGCAGTAATAATAAATTACATTAAGAGTAAAACCAATTCCCAAACAATAAACCATTCCAACAATAAATCATTTTCCAACAATTTTGTATCATTATCTCCAATTGTATATGTATCTCAGGTAGGAAGTAAGACTTCGCATGAATACACACATTGAGAATATCTTGGCCCACACATATACCCAATTCTCACAAGGATATATAACTTTAGGAAGGGCGTATACTGACACATCGACAGGAACGATCCAACCCAGGAATAGTATGCTAACCCTTAGCTTTGATACCACATGAGTAAATAGTGGTATGGTCCTTGCAAGGCACCAACCCCACTACGAGTGGTAGGGAACCTTCAAACACATACGAAGTAAAAAACACATCTATCCACTCTACGATACCCGGTCAACGGTCACCATGTTCATCCAAACAACTACACAAGAGATATAATACCAACCAATTTTTCAAATCACAAGTAAATCAAAAACCCCCAATTCCATATGTATTTTTCAAATGGAGCAATTCAAGTATAAAAGAGATCATCAAACATATATTTTTATTGTTCAAACTAAACACTAGAGTCTTTAAATCAAGAATAATGGAATATCAAGGGTAAGAATCTATACTTCTTGTAAAATTAGAGTTTTGATGTCAAGAACAAGGATTTTATGGCTATCAAGTCATAACTTCATTCGAAACATGGTAAGGTTGCGAGAACATCAAGAAACAAGGGTACCATAACATATATCTAAGATTTAGAGTCAATATATATATATATATATATATATATATATATATACCCTAGCCTCAATAAACTAGAGTGAGAAGAAATCCCTACCTTTCTTACTTAGTGTTGTGTGAAAAACTAAAAGACTTGATTCACTTCAATGTGAAAATTTCCCTTGATCTTGTGTTTCTTCCCCTCTTTCTTCCTCTCCAAGACTCTCTAGGGTTAGAAATATTGAAATGAGACTGTGGTAGGTGGCCTTATGTATTTATAGTAGGAGAAACAGTCCCCTATGCGCAAATTTGAAACTTAGAATTATAACTCACATTCGAACGTCATTTTGGCGTTTGAACTTTGTTAGTTCAAATTATTGTGTAACGTTTGAACATCATTTTGCATTCGAACGGTGCGTGTTCAATTTGCTACCTTACGTTCGAACGTAATTTTGGCTTTTGAACGTTGCTTGTTCCCAGTACTTTTGCTCTTCCATTAGAGCTCTATCAAACACGAAGTACTGGGACTGACTATCATTCGAATGGATCCTCATGTTTGAACGTCATCCCATTTTCAGTTGAACTTCCAATGAAGTTTTGACCTATTTAAGGTCGATTTGGAGAATTTTTGTGAAACTCTTTTATAACCCTGGAAGTCTATTATTTACTATAAAATTTTTAGATCAAATGGACATCAAGGTAAAAAGTTATGGTTCAAATACTAAGACAGTGTCAAAATTCTTTCTACCCAAGTTCTATTTAAAAATGTGTTTTAACTCCAAAATACTTCATAACTTCTACATTTACAACCTATATAGTTCATGTTTCTCTCACTACATATATGAGCATTTAAAAATCATTACGTTATTATATAAAGGCAAGAATATGGGGGTTTACAATCCACCCCCTTCAAAGAAAGTTTTGTCCTCGAAACTTACTCTATGTAGAGAACAAATGAAGGTACTTCTCTCGCATCTCTAGCTCTGATTCCCAGGTTGCTTCCTCCACCCCATGATGTTGCCACAAGACTTTCACTAGTTGAATTACTTTATGGCGAAGCACCTTCTCCTTGGTATTGAGAGTCTCCACCAGTTGTTCTTCATATGTTGCTCCATCTTGAATTTCAATTCCCTCCAAATTCACGACATGCATTGTATCCGATTAACATTTTCTTAACATTGACACATGGAACACGTCATGTACCCTTGAAAATTGGGTTGGTAACCAAAGTTGATACGCTACTTTGTCCACTGTTTTGATCATTTCAAATGGTCCGGTACATCTTAGGGCTAATTTTTCCTTGTTGTCAAATTTAAACACTCCCTTCTTAGGTGACACCCTGAGGAACACATAATCCTCCTCTTGGAATTCCAATAGTCTTCGTCTTCTTCTATTTGCATAGCTTTCTATCAACTTTGTGTCATGCGTAGTCTTTCCCTAATTAGTTGAATTTTATCATTAGTCTCCCGAGCAATTTCTGGCCCAAACAGACTACTCTCTCCAGCTTCTAACCAACAAGTCGGAGACCTACATGGTCTTCCATACAATTCCTCATAAGGTGTCATGCCAATGCTAGATTGAAAACTATTGTTATATGCAAATTTTACCCATAATAAATGATCACTCCAACTTCCCTTGAAGTCCAAAATGTAAGCTCGTAACATGTCCTCCAAAATTTGTATCACCCTCTCGGATTGACCATTCATTTGAGGATGAAAGGTGGTGCTAAAGTGAAACTCTGTTCTCATAGCTCGTTGTAGATTTTGCCAAAATTGTGCCACAAAAAGAGAATCATGATTCAACACAATAGAGAATAAAAACTCCATATAATCTAACAATCTCGCTAATATTAAGCTAGCTCAAGGCCTCTAAAGTGTCAATGGTCTTCAAACTCAAGAAATGAGCAGACTTGGTGAGTCTATCTACAATGACCCATACGACATTATGCCCTTGTGATGTTTGTGGAAAACTAAACATGAAATCCATGGTGATGTGATCTCACTTCCATTCTGGGATAGGTAAAGACTATAGTAATCCTCCAAGTTTTTGATGCTCCACCTTCACCTGCTGACACACCACGCACTTTGCAGCGTATTTAGCCATGTTTTGTTTCATCACTTTTCACCAATATTGACGCTTCATGTCTCTATACATCTTAGTACTACCCAGATGTATAGAGAATTTTGAATGAAGGCACTCCCCCAACATTTCTTCCCTTACTTGATCATTGTTTGGTACACATAGTCTTCTACGAAACTGTAATTCATCATCATGTATAAACTAATTCTCATCAACCTCATTCCTCTCCAATCTACCCCAAATAGTTCCCAACTTTGTATCTAATCGTTGCAACTCCATAATCCTTTGTCAGAAGAATTGGTTAAGCCACAAGATTAAATAAGCATGGTCGGTCCTCTTGTCTGTCCACTAATAGATTAAATTCCTTCAAAACATCCATCATCTTCCATCTATTAATATCAAGAACATTGATTTCACCTCGAGACTTTCTGCTAAGTGCATCTGCTACTACATTATCCTTCCCCAGATGGTAGTTGAGTGTGAAGTCATAATCTTCTAGATATTTAATCCACCTTCTTTGCTGAAGATTCAAGTCTTTCTGTGTGACTATATATTTAAGGTTCTTATGATCAGAAAACACTTGAAACTTTTTTCCATACAGGTAACACCCCCATAACTTATGAGCAAAAATTACAGCAGCAAGCTGCAAGACATAAGTGGGATAGTTCTGCTCATGAATATTTAGTTGTCTCGAGCCATAAACAACTATCTTACCTCGCTGCATGATTACACATCCCAAGCGTTGTAATGAAGCATTGGTGTAAACATCGTATCATTCCCCCACTACTCGGAATAATGATGACAAGAGCTGTTGTCAACCTTTTCTTCAAGGTGCGAAAGGCTAGTTCACAATCTTAAGTCCACAAGAATCTTTTCCCCTTCTTCATAGGGCGAGTCATTCGTATTGCCAGTTTTGAGAACCCTTCCATAAACCTCTGGTAGTAGCCTGCTAATCCTAGAAAACTACGTACTTCGATCACATTTCTCGGTGGTTCCTATTTTATCACGACTTCAATCTTTATGGGGTCAACAACTACGCCCTGTTCTGACACGACATTGTAAATTCTCACATTCTTATCTTTATATAACAACATAATTATGATTTCAAATGTTAATATATGTGATGATGTATGCATGAACTACATGGATTGTAAGAGTAGAAATAAAAATGTTAGTTAAGGTAATAGGATATATTATAGAAGCTTGGAAGTATTTCGGAGTTCAAACATATTTTTGATAAAATTTGGGTAGAAAGGATTTTGGACACTACCTATTATTTGAACCATAACTTTTTACCCTGATGTCCGTTTAAGCTGAAATTTTTACAGCAGACAATAGACCTCCAGGGGCTACAAAAGTGTATTTTATATTTTTTTTTAAATTGACCTCTGAATAGGCCAAAACTTCACTGGAAGTTTCAAAATAAATAGGAAGTCTGTTCAAACGTGAAAGTACGTTCGAACAACAGTGTGTTCCAATACTTTGTCTCTGATAGAAAAATAAAAGTACTGGGAGCAAATGACATTCGAAAGCCAAAAATGACGTTCGAACGTGAGTTACGAAATCTGAATTTCAGAATCGCGAACAAGAGACCATTTTTTCCATTACAAATACTTAAGGACACATTCATTAGCCCTATTTCAACATTTATAACTCTAGAGAGGCTTAGAGAGGAAGAAATAAGGGAAAAACACAAGATCAAGAGGGATTTGCACATTGAAGAAGATCAAAACTTTTAGTTTTTCAAGAACACCAAGGAAGAAGAAAAGTAGGGGTTTTCTTCCACTCTTGTCCATTGAGGCTATGACATATATATATATATGTTTTGACTCTCCATCCTATATATATGCTATGAAATCATTATTTCTTGATACTCTTGCAAATATTACCATGTTTTGATGGAAACAATGGTTAGATAGCCGTGAAATCTCTTTTTCTTGTCATAAAAGTCCTAGTTTTCAATATAAATTAATTTTTCTCTTGATTTTTCTTTTTTTCTTTTGATTTAAAAACTCTAGTGTTTGGTATTGAACAATAAAACGGTATTTTTTGATGATCTCTTGCTTATTTTCTTAAATTGTTCTATTAGAATAATACATGTGAAATTGGAAAATTTTGAATTTTACTTAGGATTGGAGAAATTGGTTGGGTATTGTATCTCTTCTGGATGTTTAGATGACCATGGATGGTCGTTAATTAGGTATCGTAGAGTGGGTAGATGCATTTCTTACTCTGTGCGAGTTTAAATTTTTTCTACCACTCGTAGTGGGGTTGGTGCCTTGCGAGGACCAAACTACTATTCACTCACGTGGTACCGAGGCTGAGAGTTAGTATACTATCCCTGAGTTAGATTCGTCACTGCCAATGCGTTGGTATACACCATTCCTAAAGTTGGATATCCTTGTAAAGATTAGGGGTGTGTGTGTGGGATATGATATTCTCGATGTGTTTATTCATGCGATGTCATGCATCATACCTGAGATACAAATATAAGTTGTGGTTTGATATACATTGTGGGCTATTATTTATTATGCAAATGGGTGGTTATGGTTTATTGTTGAAAGGAGTTTATGATGGAATTAGTTTGTTGTGAAATTGGTTATTGTGAAAATGATAACTTGTTGGAAATTGTTATGTTTGGGATTGATTTTACTTTTTTTCATTTAATTATTGTTATTGTGTAAACTTGAGATCCATTGAAATGTCCCTGTTTTCCTTCAAAAGCTATATATGATATTTTTAAAATAAGACCTACCATTTTATATGCTTTTGAAACCTTGTTCGTGTTTAGGAGGATTTTCATACAGAGTTTAGTGCTCATCCTCCCTATAAACGATATCTTTTTCAGATTATGATCTAGAAGAAGAGCTCAGAGTTGATGAGCCAATATATTGGGAAGCTCCAATAGATGGGAACGTGGATTTCAAGGTAGACGTTTAGAGCTATATTCTCTTATGTTTTAAACTAGAAAATTCAATTTGAGACAATGTGAAGTCTAATATTTTTGTTATTCCACTGTAAAATGATAGTTATTTTTTGGAATGTAATTGTCATGCTTGGGCATATTCTTTTGGATGATGTTGTATATATATTGTGGATGATGAATGAAATTCTTCTTAGTTATGAAGTTTATTTAGTTGTTCTCATCATGTGAATGGTTTTAGATAGTAATGTCGTCCAAGGGAAATTTTGGGGCATACAAGGTTTGATATCAGAGCCTAAGAATTAGGTCTTACATGTGAGTTGTAGGTTATGGATTACCAATAGAGATGTAGGACTAGGTCGAATGAATTGTTGATTTAAATTTTATACAAGCATTATACTTTAGATTAAAGTGAGAGTTATGATGTCTTGTACATCAAGAAAACTAAATTGTGAATTGATGTGTAGGATGGACAGTAGGCATGGTCGCAGACGTGGTTGGGGACGTGGTGGCCAAGCAAACCTACCACCACTACCACTACCTCCAGATGCCATGAATGACATATACTAATGTCTAAGGGAGCTAACCACTCTGGTACAACACTAATATGGAGACAACAACCACAATAATGGGGTTCATCCCTTAGGTTAGGAACCGGGCAACGGGGACAAAAATCGAAGGATGATAATTTTTCTAGAATTTTTGGGGCAACGCCCACCTACTATCCATGGGAGTATGTGATGGCATGGGAGTAACTGAGAATTTTCGGGTCGACCTAGCTACATATCTACTAGAGGGGGTGACAGATCATTGGTGGGATTCGGTGAAGAAAATGAGGAACACGGATGCTCTTACCTGGGAGAAGTGTGATCAGATCTTCCAAGACAAGTATTTTCCTGAATCGGTTAGGGATAGGATGAGTGCATATTTTCTCGCTCTATGATAGGGCAGCATGACGGTGGTGGATTAGGAGAGAAAGTTTGATAAGCTATTCCGCTATGCCATGGAGTTCATATCTACCTAAGCCAAAAGGACCAAACATTTTGAGCAGGGCTTGAGGCCTTCTATTAGGGAGAAGCTAGTGGCTCACAAGATCCGAGACTATGGGGATCTTGTTGACAGAGTTGCACTAGAGGAGAGAGATACGGAGGACAACCAACGAAGACAAAACTTTGCGAGGGGAGGTCCGATCCGGACGAGTGCTAGCAGCAGTGGAGTACAGAGGGTGGCACCATATCGTCATCCAGACCAGGTGGTTGGACAGAAACTTCAGACAGAACGAGGATATGAGGTCACTTAGAATAGAGCAAACATTGACTCGCGTCAATGCTTGGCATGCGGAGGTTTCAAGCACTTTAAAAATAACTGCCCATAATTTTCAACAAAGACCAATCAAGCCACATGACAAGTAAATGCAAACAAGCCACCACTACAGAAGCCACTAAAGTAGAGACAGTTAGGAGCTCTAGCCCCAGGTGGTGCCAATCAGAGAATAGTATTTACTTTGACTCAACTGGAAGAAGATGTTTTCAATGTAGTTGTAGAAGGTATTATTCTTCTTTATAATTCTTGGGCCCGAATTTTATTTGATCCTATTGCAACTCATTCATTCATACGCACTATATATGCTCTTAATTTGGGATTGAAATTTGAGAAGTTAGAAAATGCCGTAAGTATTGACATGCCTACGGGAGCACTGCTAGATACTAGAAGAGTAAGTAGAGGTTGTGTGCTTCATATTGGGGAGCAGGAATTGATTGTAGATTTGGTTGCATTAGACATGAAGGGGTATGACAATATTTGGGATGAACCTGTTGTCCACTTTTTGTGCGGTAATGGATTATTTTCACAAGCGAATTTCATTTCAATTACCTGGAGGGGTAGTTTCAGCTTCATTAATGATCAAAATTCTTCCCATCCATTTCCCACTACGGGAAATAGATTCTTGAAAGCTAAGACAGGGGACAATTTGAGTTTCTTGGACAGCTTAATGGGAGATGATTAAGATAAATTCCATGCGGACGTGGTGTTGATAATATCAAAATTTCCTGATGTCTTCCCAGATGAACTACTCGGGTTACCCCCACAAAGAGAGATTGAGTTTAAGATTGATCTTTATCCAGGAACCGAACTCATATCCATTGCTCCCTATCGGATGACACCTTTGGAGTTAAAGGAGCTAAGGAAGCAATTGAACCATCTCTTGACTATTGGGTTTATCCGTTTAAGCACTTTACCTTGAGGTGTCTTGGTCATCTTTGTGAAGAAGTATGATGAAATTCTTTGGTTATGCTTGGACTACCGAAGGTTGAATCGAGTGACAGTGAAGAATAAATATCATTTGCCAAGAATTAATGATTTATTCAATTAGTTGAAGGGTTCTAAGTATTACTCCAAGATTGATCTTCATACAGGGTACCATCAACTACGGATCGAGGAGGAGGATATTCCTAAGACAACTTTTTATACCCGATAAGGTCATTTCAAATATACGATAATGCCGTTTGGACTGACTAATGCTCCAGCGGCCTTCATGGATTTGATGCACAGGGTATTCTGGCCTTATCTAGATCAGTTTGTTATTGTATTTATCGATGACATATTAATCTATTCATGGACACAAGGGAAATATGAACACCATCTTTTGGTAGTGCTTTAGACCTTGAGAGAGCATAAGTTATATACTAAGATGTGTAAATGTGAGTTTTGGATGAAGGAAGTGAAATTTTTTGGCCATGTTGTGTCAGAACAGGGTGTAGCTATTGACCCCGCAAAGATTGAAGTTGTATGGAATGAGAACCACCAAGGAATGTGACCGAAGTACATAGTTTCCAAGGATTAGCAGGCTATTGAAGGTTTGTGGAAGGGTTCTCAAAACTAGTGATGCCAATAACTCCCCTTACGAAGAAGGGGGAAAGATTCTTGTGGACTCAAAAGTGTGAGCTAGCCTTTTTCACCTTGAAGGAAAGGTTGACAATAGCTTCGGTCCTCATTATTCTGAGTAGTGGGGAAAGATACGATGTTTACGTAGATGTTTCGTTACGAGGATTGAGATGTGTGCTAATGCAAGAAGGTAAGGTAGTTGCTTATAGCTCAAGGCAACTCAAGATTCATGAGTAGAACTATCCCACTCATGATTTGGAGCTTGCTGCCGTGGTTTTTGCTCTTAAGTTGTAGAGGTGTTACCTTTATGGGGAAAAGTTTCAAGTGTTTTCAGATCATAAGAGCCTCAAGTATAGCTTCACACAGAAAGACTTGAATCTTCGGCAAAGAAGGTGGATTGAATATCTAGAAGAATACGATTTCACACTCAACTACCATCTAGGAAAGACTAATGTAGTAGCAGATGCACTTAGCAGAAAGTCTCAAGGTGAAATCAATGTTCTTGCGGTTCATAGGTCGAGGATGATTGATGCTTTGGTGGAATTTGATATACGGGTGGATAGACAGAAGAATCGATCATGCTTATTTAATCTTGTAGCTCAACCAATTCCCCGAAAAAGGATTGTGGAGTTGCAACGATTAGATATCGAGTTGGGAGCTATCTGAGGTAGATTGGAGAGGAATAAGCTTATTGAGAATTGGTCTATACATAATGATGAGTTACAGTTTCGTGGAGGACTATGAGTACCAAACAATGACCAAGTAGGGGAATAAGTGTTGGGCGAGTGCCATCGTTCAAAATTTTTCAAACATCCGAGTAGTACCAAGATGTATAGAGACATGAAGTGCCAATATTGGTGGAATGGGATGAAACAAGACGTGGCCAAGTGCATTGCAAAGTGCGCGGTGTATCAGTAAGTGAAGGTGGAGCATCAAAAACCTAGAGGATTACTACAGTCCTTACCTATCCCAAAGTGGAAATGGGATCACATCACTATGGATTTTGTGTCTAGTTTTCCATGGACGTCATAAGTGCATAACGTCGTATGGGTCATTGTAGATAGACTCACCAAGTCCGCTCATTTCTTGAGTATGAAAACCCTTGACTCCTTAGAGACGTTGAGCAAACTTTATATCCGTGAGATTGTTAGATTACGTGGAGTTCCACTCTCTATCGTGTCGAATCGTGATTCTTGGTTTGTGGCACAATTTTGGCAAAGTCTATAACGAGCTATGGGGACAGAGTTACACTTTAGCACCACTTTTCATCCTCCAATGGATGGCCAATCTGAGAGGGTGATACAGATGTTGGAGGACATGTTACGTGTTTATGTGTTAGACTTCAAGGGAAGTTGGAGTAATCATTTGCCGTCGGTGGAATTTGTATATAACAACAGTTTTCAATCTAGCATTGGCATGACACCTTATGAGGGATTGTATGGAAGACTATGTAGGTCCCCGACTTGTTGGTTGGGAGTTGGAGAGAGTAGCTTGGTTGGGCTAGAAATTGTTCGGGAGACTACGGAGAAAATTCAACTCATCCGAGAGAGACTACGCATGACACAAAGTAGACAGAAAAACTATGCGGATAGAAAAAAAGACCATTTGAATTCCAAGAGGGGGACTATGTGTTCCTCAAGGTGTCGCCCAAAAAAGGAGTGTTTAGATTTTGCAAGAAGAGAAAATTAGCTCCAAGGTACATCGGACCATTTGAAGTGATCAAAGCGGTGGGCAAAGTGGCGTATTAACTTCGGTTACCAGCTCAGTTGTTAAGGGTACATTACGTGTTCCATGTGTCAATGTTAAGAAAGTGTTAATCGGATACAAAGCATGTTGTGGATTTGGAGGTTATAGAAATTCAAGATGAAGCAACATATGAAGAGCAACCAGTGGAGATTCTTGATACGAAGGAGAAGGTGCTTCGCAATAAAGTCATCCAACTGGTGAAAGTCTTGTGGCAACATCATGGGGTGGAGGAAGCTACTTGGGAATCAAAGCTGAAGATGTGAGAGAAGTACCCTCATTTGTTCTCTACTTAAGGTAAGTTTCGAGGACACAACTTTCTTTAAGGGGGTGGATTATAAACCCCCACATTCTAATCTTTATATAGTAACGTAATTATGTTTTGAAATACTAATATATGTGATCATGTATGCATGAACTATGTGGATTGTAAGAGTAGAAATAAAAATGTTAGTTGAGGTAATAGGTTATGTTGTAGAAGTTTGGAAGTATTTCAGAGTTCAAACACATTTTTGATAAAATTTGGATAGAAAGGATTTTGGACACTGTCTAGTATGTGGACCATAACTTTTTACCCTGATGTCCATTTGAGCTAAAATTTTTACAGTAGACAATAGACTTTCGAGAACACAAAAGTGTGTTTCACAAAAATTGGGACAAAATGACGTTCGAATGTAAGTTACGAAATCTGGGTTTCAGAATCGTGCATAGGAGACCATTTCTTCCACTATAAATACTTAAGTATACCTTCATTAGCCCCATTTCAACATTTATAACCCTACAGAGGCTCAAAGAGGAAGAAATAAGGGGAAAAACACAAGATTATGAGGGATTGGCACATTAAAGAGTATCAAAACTTCTAGTTTTTCAAGAACACCAAGGAAGAAGAAAGGTAGGAGTTTTCTTCTACTCTTGTCCATTGACGTTAGGGCATATATATATGTATGTTTTGACTCTCCATCCTATATATATGCTATGAAATCATTATTTCTTGATACTCTTGCAAATATTACCATGTTTTGATGGAAGCTATGATTATATAGCCATGAAATCTCTTTTTCTTGTCATAAAACCCTAGTTTTCAGAAGAAATTGATTTTTCTCTTAATTTAAAAACTCTAGTGTTTGGTATTGAACAATAAAATAGTATTTTTGATGATCTCTTGCTTAATTTTTTAAATTGTTCTATTAAAATAATACATGTGAAATTTGAAAATTTTAAATTTTACTTGAGATTGAAGAAATTGGTTGGGTATTATATCTCTTGTGGATGTTTGGATGACTATGGGTGGCTGTTGACTAGGTATCGTAGAGTGGATAAATGCGTTTCTTACTCTGTGCGGGTTTAAATTTTTCCTACCACTCGTAGTGCGGTTGGTTCCTTACGAGGACCAAACCACTATTTGCTCATGTGACACTGAGGCTGAGGGGTAGTATACTATTCCTAGATTGGATTCGTCACTGCCAATGCGTTGGTATACACCCTTCCTAAAGTTGAATATCCTTGCGAGGATTGAGTGTGTGTGTGTGGGCTAGGATATAATCGATGTGTTTATTCATGCGATGACATGAATCATACCTAATATACAAATACAAGTTGTGGTTTGATATACATTGTTGGCTATTGTTTATTGTGCAAATGGTTGGTTATGGTTTATTGTGGAAAGGAGTTTATGGTGGAATTGGTTTGTTGTGAAATTGGTTATTGTGAAAATGGTAACTTGTTGGAAATTGTTATATTTTGGAATTGGTTTTACTTTTTTTCATTTAATTATTACTATTGTGTAAACTTGAGATCCATTGAAATGTTCTTGTTTTCCTTCAAAAGCTATATATGATATTTGTAAAATGAGACCTACCATTTTATATGTTTTTGAAACCTTGTTCGAGTTTGGAAGGATTTTCCTACAAAGCTTAGTGCTCACTCTCTACAAACGATATCTTTTTCAGATTATGGTCTGGAGGAGGAGCTCGGAGTTGATGAGCCGATACATTGCGAAGCTCCAATAGATGAGAATGTGGATCTCGAGGTAGACGTTTAGAGCTATATTCTCTTATGTTCTAGAATAGAGAATTCAGTTTGAGACAATGTGAAGTCTAATATTTTTGTTATTTGACTATAAGATAATAGTTAATTTTTGGATGTTATTCACCCTGGTTGGGCATATTCTTTTGGATGATGTTGTATATATATTGTGGATGATGAATGAAATTCTCTTTAGTTATAAAGTTCGTTTAGTTGCTCTCATCATGTGAATGATTTTAGATAGTAATGTCGTCCAAGGGGGATTTTTGGGGTGTTGTTACAAACATGGCCAAGGAATTTCACTTCCTTCATCCAGAACTCGCATTTACTCATCTTAGCATATAACTTATGATTTCTCAAGGTTTGAAGCACTACCGAAAGATAGTGTTCATGTTCGCCTTGTGTTCGTGAATAGATTAATATGTCATCAATAAATACAATGACAAACTGATCTAGATACGATGTGAATACCCTATGCATCAAATCTATAAAGGCTACCAGAGCATTAGCCAGTCCGAACGACATTGTAGAATATTCAAAATGACCATACCTGATAAGGAAAGCTATCTTAGAAATATCCTCCTCCTTGATCCTCAGGTGATGGTGCCCTGTGCGAAGATCAATCTTGGAGTAATACTTAGAATCCCATAGTCCTGAATCTTATGAGCCATAAGCTTTTCCTTGATGGCAGGACTTAAGCCCTGCTCGAATTGTTTAGCCCTCCTGGTCTCAGTAGATATGAACTCCGTGGCATAACGGCATAACTCATCAAACTTTCTCTCATAATCTACCACCGTTATGCTACCCTGTCTTATAGCCAGGAAGTCCGCACTCATTTTGTCTCTGACGGATTCAGGAAAATACTTGTCTTGGAAGATTTGATCAAAATCCTTCCAAGTAAAAGCTTTAGTGTTCCTCCTTCTTTTCACCAAATCCCACCAATGATCTGCCTCCCCTTTCAGTAGATATGTAGCTAGGCCGACTAGTAGATCCTCGGCAACTCCCATGCTATCATACATTTACTTCACCCAACAAAAATTCACTTATCCGCCTCCAAAGAGTGAGAGCTTCCTTGAAAAGTAGGTGGGTGTTGCCTCAAGAATTCTCTAAGAACTGTCATCCTTCTATTCTCATCCCGTTGCCTGGTACATGAGCGAATGGTTGAAACCCCTCGTTGTGGTTGTTGTTTCCATTCTGGTGTTGAACCAGAGTTGTTATCTCCCTTAGGCATTGATAAATGCCATTCATGGCATCAGGAGGTGGTGGTGGTGGTAGGTTTGCTTGACCTCCACGCCCACGCCCACCATCTATCCTGTACATCAATTTACAATTTAATTTCCTCGATGTACTAGACATCCTAATTATCACTTTAATCCTAAAGCATAATGCTTGTATAGGATTTAAGTTAACAATTCATTCAACCTAATCCTACTTCTCTAGTGGTAATCCATAATCTACAGTTCCTATCTAAGACCTAATTCCTAGGCTCTGATATCAAACTTGTAACGCCCCAAAATCCTCTTTGGACAACATTACTATCTAAACCATTCAAATTATGAGAGCAACTAATAAAATTGATAAATAAAGAAAATTTCATTCATCATATATAATAGCTACAGTATCATCCAAAAGAATATGCCAAACCATGACCATTACATCAAAAACTTTAACCTTAATCTTGCAGTGGAACAAACAAATTATCATCCATACATTGTCTCAAAATGTGTAACGCCCTAAAAATCAAGCGTCCTTAATTTAACAAAATTTGGGCAGAGTTTTCTTTGTATGAGGAGCTCTACCCAAAACACAACCTGTGCAATTATACTATATTGATCATACCAGATCCATTTATGAATAAATATTGACCACATTACTGTCTAAAACCATTTACATCATGAGAGCACTAATATCATCCATAAATAAATAAGACTTTATTTTTCATCCACAAAATTTACAACATTATTCAAAAGAATATGCCCAACCATGACATTTACATCCCAAAAACTTAACTATCATAACGCAGCGGAATAACAAAAGAAAAACTAGACTTCACAATGTTCAAAATAAATATCCTAGTCTAGAACAAAAGAAAGTGTAGCTCTAAGCATCCACCTCGGGATTCACGCTTCCGTCTATCGAAGTCTCCCAGTGTTCGGCCTCCTCGACTCTCAGCTCTTCCGCGGGAGGATAATCTAAAAAGATTGTTAAGTAGGGGGTGAGCACCAACCTCTGTAGGAAAATTCTTCCAAACCCGAACAAGGTTTAGAAAAACATATAAAATGGTCAGTCTCATTTTACAAATAGCATATATAACTTTTGAAGAAAACAGGGACATTTGAAACAGATCTCAAGTTTAAGTAACAACAATAATTTAATGAATAAAAGAACTCAATATAAAAGTAATAATCCATTTCACCATAAACCGTTTTTCACAAGTTTTTGCGGAATCCCATACTTCCCAAGATTCTTGTAGAAACTATTTCTGGTAGAATAAACAATAACTCATAACTTGAACATTTCACAACAATATATACATGTATCTCAACCATAATGTAAGGCATCCACATGAATCAACGCATTGAGTAACATCTAGCTCACACACACACACACCCCCAAATGTTCTCAAAGATATCCAATCTTTAGGAAGGGTGTATACCATACCAATGGTAGTGACGTATCAAACTCAGGAATTAGTATACTAACCCTCTGCCTCGATACTCGTGAGCAATAGTGGATTAGTCTTACCAAAACACTAACCTCATTACGAGTGGTAGGAAAAGTTCAAACCCACACGGAGTATGAAGAATGTCTACCTACTCTATAATATCTCGTCAAAGGCCACCCATGGTCATCCCACACTCATAAGAGATACAATACCAAACTTAATTTCTCAATTTACAAGCATATCTCAAAAATTTCCAAATTTATCATATGACAATTCCAATAACCAATTAAGAAAAATACAAGAGATCACAACAATATCATTTTATTACTCAACACAAAGCACTATATTTTTGAAATCAATAATAAAGGAAGAATTTAAGAAGAAAATTCATCACTCTTCAAAAACAAGGGTTTTAAAGCAAGAAAAGAGATTTCATGGGTGTTCAACCCTAACTTTGTTCAAAACATGTAATCTTTGTAAAAAAAGACTAAGAGATGATGATTTCATATCATATATATAACATTTAGAGGCAAAACATACATATATAAATACCCTAACCTCAATGAACAAAGATGAAAGAAAACCCCTATCTTGAATCAAAATTCCAAGTAAGAACCCAAACTCTAGTGGCCTCCTTCTTCCCTTTTCTTCCTCCCTTAATCTTCCTCTAAGGTTCCAAGAGGTGTGGGGTGAGAGTGGAGTGAAAGAAATGTGGGAAAATGGGATGAAATGGTGTTATAAGGTTAGCCAAATCCCGATTTACCGTTCACAGGCTGATTTGGTTTTCTCCAACATTACGATTTTGCCACTAAGAATCTCCAATGTGATCCATATGATTACTCTAAAATTTTTCGACATTCTGAATTCATTTTTAATGTTATTTTAACCTAAAAATATTTATTTTTATGATTTTTTTTCAAAACTAAAATAAATTTATACTCGAAACACTAAAATTACTATTTTATTCCTCTGAACCACTATATATGCTAAATGGCTATCTCAAGTTTTTTATTCTTACGGTTCCAATATATATGGTTTATTCTTACGTCATTACATATATAAGAATCACTAAAAAGTACATTACTATATTAATATAAACATGTGGGAGTTTACAAAATGCATCCCCTAATCTAGGATATAAAGAGAGCAACTCTAGACATCCCCCCTCGGGATCCACGCTTCCATCCAATTGAGCTTCCCAAGCTATCTGCTCATCAACTCCAAACTATTCCTCTAAATAAAAATCTGAAAGTTTGTTTGCAAGGGGTCAGCACTAAGCTCTGTACGAAAATCCTCCCAAGCTCGAATAAGATTTGGAAAACATATAAAATAATTTGGTCTCTCTTTACAAAATATCATATATAACTTTGAAATAAAATAGTGACAATTTGTCGGATCTCAAGTTCATGTAGTAACAATAAATTAAAAGAAGAGTAAAACCAATTCCCAAACAATAAACCATTTCCAACAATTTTGTATCATTATCCCCAATTGTATATATATCTCAGGTAGGAAGTAAGACTTTACAAGAATACACACATTGAGAATATCTTGGCCCACATACACACCGCCAATCCTTGCAAGGATATACAACTTCAGGAAAGATGAATATCAATGCATCGGCAGGGACGACGAGAATATGGTCGCAAGCCTACTACGTTATCTAGAACTCAAATATTGTTACAAATACAATTAGAAGATATTTTGACAGAATATAAGTATGACGACCTTAAGGAAAGGAAGAGGAGAGAAGTAGAGAGGATAAAAAATGGGGAGAATAAACATAATTGGAAGAAAAAGAGTATCTTCTTTGAATTGTCATACTAGGAGCATAATCTAATTAGACACAATCTTGACAATGTATATAGAGAAGAATTTTTATGATAATATATTGTGGACATTATTGGGGATTGTAGGGAAAACCAAGGACAATATGAATGCTTGGCGTGACTTACAAGAAATGAACATTAGAAGACCAGTACATCCCCAAACTAGAGGATCTGGTAAAGAGTACTTACCTCCAACAATTGCTTTAAGTAAGGATGACAAACAAATATTTTGTAAAATGCTAAAAAGAGTCAAGGTGCCTGACGGATATGCATCTAATATTTCGTGATGCGTGCACATGAAAGAGCATAGTATTTGGGGTTTTAAGAGTCATGATAGTCATATTTTGATGCAACAACTACTGCCTCTAGCAATCCAAAAATCTATTGCTAAGAATGTTGTTGAACCATTGATCGAATTGAGTAATTTTTTTAGACAAGTCTGTTTGAAGGTGAATACTACAGCTGACTTAGAATATATTTAAGATCGGATCGTGGTATCACTTTGTCATTTAGAGAAAATTTTTCCACCGGGATTTTTTTGACATAATGGAGCACTTGCCCACATATCTAGCTGAGGAAGCATTAATAGCTGGACCAGTGTAGTTTAAATGGATGTACCCCATTGAGAGGTATGCTTTTCTTATTTATGCAAAAGGTGTAATACGAATATTATCAAAATACATTATCCATTTTGTATGGATGGATTTTTTTATGCACTTATATGCTTAGAGGTATTTTCTTACTCTAAAACAATATGTGCGCAATCGAGCTCATCCTAAAGGCTCAATAGCTAAAGGTTACTTGATGGAGTAGTGCATGAATTTATGTGCTATGTATCTTGATAACTTGGAAACTGTAAAATTCGGGTGAATTGAAACTTTTTAATAACAAGGGAAAAACGGTAATTTGTCACTACGATACGGATTATAAATCTGAATTTTTCTAGATCTTGGATGACGAAACGGACCTCACTGTTGGATTTATCTCGCGAAATCTAGTTACCATGTCAAATTTCATCAAATTTCAAGATAGTCAAATTTTTTGTGTTCTACGAGGCGGTCGAGTCTCGGGTGACCCAAAAACAAGATTTTTGATAAAATTTTAAAATTTGAAAAATTATTTAAGGTAAGTTAAAAATAAAAATATTTTGAACATGAACCGGGATAAAATTTAATCGTTTTGGAGCGAAAACGGACTTGAAAAAAAGAGGGTCGTATGGCGTGTTGTGGGCCAAGAGTTTAGGGACTATAAATAGGGGGCAAAAATCAGATTTCACCCCTATTCTTCAGCCGGTTTCAACATGAAAAAAGAAGAGAGGAAAAAAGAGAAGTTCTCCACCTTCTTTGTATGATCTAGGAAGCTACAGAGCTCAAATCCACACGGGCCAAGAATTAAAGTTGCTCCTCTCACCGAGAGCTACGCGACCACACCAAAAACGATGAGTTTTACCGAAGATCAAGATACGAGATGTTTGGAAATTTAGAATTTGGGCTAGAAGTGGGTTCTTGGGACTTTATACGATCGTTCCTTACGCTTCAAGAGGTAGAGTTCCTTCCTACTTGTGTTTATTTTACAACCTAGGGTGTTGTATATAATGGGTGGGTGGATAGATATATATATCACTTGCCTATGGATGGAAATTGATGAAATAGGTATGAAAAAGGTTTAATAATTGAATTCCTAGCTTGGGATTGATATATGTGGTGATTGCGTGTGTAATTCTATGGAATTTCATACCTTGGGTTTATGTGAATTTGCCCTAAAATGATTCATGATTAATTCGTATAATGTGGGCATGCCATGTGTTGAATTTATACTTTTGAAAATTAAGTGTGTTATTGGCATAAAAGAAATAACATGTTTATGGATTGGGTTGGATATGAACATGTTGATGTATGTTTTTTTTTTGATATATTAACATTGAGATGAAATTTGGCTATTATATGCTTATGATATAAATAACCATGAAATTATGAAAATATATATGTTAAAGTTGCTCATATGACATTCATTACATGTGGGCATGACAATTGAAATAACAATGATGCATTTCATTGCATATACACGGAGACATCGCATGTATGGGTGTGTGTGTGCATGGTTGTTTGTCAACACTACGCTCGGTGGATGACTAATGGACTCGAGTAAGCTTGGTCGAAGACTTGACCGAGTCTCATGGATTATATGGTGATTAGGGTTAGAGTTAGCAAGAAGGGCTAGAAGATCCCTTGGGTGCAAGGCCCGGTGATGGGATACGCACTCCCTTGGTACAGTTCATGAAGTGTGTGGGTAAACGCCGAACCTTCGGTGGAAGTTCATAAATTTCGTGTGGGTTGGGTGACCCTTGGTGTGAGTCCATAAACATCCAACCCTACAAAGACCCTGGAAAAATTGTAAAATAGTCATTGGATGAGTGAGACCAATGGTAAGGGTTAGAAAATCCGGTCTTAATACTCATGGCATTGTATGGAGGAAAGGAGCCGATGAGGGCTCAGATTGAGTTGCATGAATGGTTATCATCTCATATCATGACACGACATATTAGATTCCAACATAGATTGATTAGTCTTGATTGGAATGGTTGTTGTTTGTGAAATTTTGCATGTGAACATTGCATATGCACTTAAGTTGGTAAGTAGCCTCTGTAGGAAATACTTTATTGGGCGTAGCTCACCTTATATGAAAAAATATTTCAGGTGCGGGGTATATGCCGATGGAAGGCCCTCATACGGGACCTCAAGGATGAAGAGACCCGACTTATGGCTTGATAACACAATTTGTGTAAAAATTGAGTTTTGTAACATTATTCTGAAAATTTTAGTTGTGGTATGCAATTTCATCTAAATTAATGAAATCATGTGGAATAGATTGTAATATAAAATTGTATGGACCTTGTATATATTCAGTTTCATGTGAAAAACATTGTTAAGTATGTTTTGGATGAGAAAAGTGGGCTTTTGGAATGGATTTAACATGGCACATAGGGGAAACAGGAAAAAATGGGCTCAATGTACTGGTATGCGTACCAGTACGGCGAGGACCAGAGGACACAGTGTACCGATATGGCAAGGTCCAGTAAGGTACGTGTACCGATACGCTTTGACAAATTTTGAAATTTTTTTTATTTTTCTTCCAAGGCCTTGGGCTATGCATCATTTGGTTCCAATGATACAAGTGGACTTAAATGAAGATATATTGGGGTACATTGAACCTCAATAGGATTAAATGATTAATGGAACACGAGTGTTACGTGTGATGTAAGATTTTGATAACGGGATAATATTAGTGTGATGTCGGATCAAGCGGCACTCACAGGCATTTTCGCGGGTTAACGGAACCCCCGATTTTAGGGGTGTCACAAAAACCAAGTCTAACAGACCATTACAGAACTATGATGGTGGTGAGAACTTAGGCCGTCCTTTGGGGGAATGTATTCGTTTTCTGCTTGATGACGTGACATGGGCACTGGCACTGGCACATAGATGTGTTATTCAATACTGACTCAGTTTCATTATTTGTGGAGTAAGTTAAATGTCATTTTTGGTGAATTCTGTTATTTGTAATTTATATGCTATTTTAGTACTACTTTGTATCTATATAAGGACCACCTTAGAGTCCTTCAGCACTAAATGCCACATGTAGAGGACTATAACATCCGTCGTGTACACAATGAAACATTCCACACATGGTTTACTGAGCATATATGTATCACATATGATAAATCATACACCACATTTGTTAACGTGCATATGTATAACTTTATTGTTAATGCTTTGCTAATATATTAAAAATAGGTTCAAACTTTGTGAAAGTCAGATAATGTCCAGTTTGCAGATGAAATCAGTACTTTAGTTGAAGGTCCTTATCACACATCAAAGAGATTTAATTCATATATTATCAACAAATGTCGTTAAGCGTCAAGAGTGTGGATAAATGCTGAAGTACACAAAATATTGGTGCTACTTTAAAGGAGAGTACTATGAGTTATGCTAGTTGGAAAGACAAAAATCCTCGTGTAGGGGTCGTATCCTACTATGGAGTATTAATCGATATTGTTGAAGTTCGGTATGCTAATGACATGAAATATGTTTTATTTAAGTGTGATTGTTGATAACAATTTGGGAAAGAAAGAAGATGAATATAGATTCAAGTTGGTGAACTTCAACAATTTGTTGTATAGAGCTGATCGATTGACTAATAAACCATTCATCTTGGCATCCCAAGTAGAACAAATTTGGTATACGCCAGATCCTGTGGAACCTGATTGGTATATTGCAGTGAAGATGTCCTCGAGAGATTTATTTAACATGTAGCATAAAGACCGACAAGTTGAGCCATTTAGCAGTCAACAATTGAATGAAGATGTGGTGCTCCACGATGAGGATGCTGGTTGGGTGAGATAAGGAGTAGAAGGAGTAACTGTTGACTCGGAGGTTGTTGTGATGGAGAAAGATGACATGGATGACCTTGATAATACTTGAATATTTATTAACATGCATTTGATGTTATATTTTTTATTTGAGTTAGTAGTTTTGTATATATACATTGCTATTGTTTTCTATTTTTACTTATATTAGTACTTTCGTGAGATGTTATGGTTGCGTATTATTTTTTTGCACAAAAATTACTTATGCTTATTTTGTATTCAACAACTATAATGATATTATATGAAGACAGATTTACCATGCAATCAAAGAGGAAGGTATGCCATATGACCATGGCAGACGTGTTGCAAAACTCTATCACTCAGCCTGCATCATTTGTTAATCCTATCCCACCACCAATGTAGCTCCCCCGGCTTAGACGAATTAGAGCATCCATCATAGTGCATTCAGCATAACCTAATGGTCAGGCCACTAATAATGCTTTTACCCAATCAAATGGGGAAGGTATGTTTATGGTTTATTTATTTGTAAATTTCTATTACATGGATGGATATTACCTTATTATTTTTTATGTTCCCATCAAATTATAAATAGGTCATGGCACAAGTGACTCATCTGCAATCACCATGCGTTGTCAAGGATCAGTAGTGGGTGGTAGGACTTGGAGTACTAATAAAAAGATGAAACTTCAATTTTATCATAAGCGACAACCAATTGGACCATTAGCTATCGAGTTCAAGTCAAAATTGGCATTTTGGTTCGCAATGGCCATCAATTACCACTTAATTATCTTTCTTGGAGATATATACCTAAAGATACAAAAGATTGGCTTTGGAAAGAGGTGCAGGTATAATGAATTGTGCTTTCATCGCTAAATGGATTTTTTTAGTTGTATGTAACTGTCCGAATTGTCAACTGTTATGTGCTTCATGCAATGTCTTTCATATTGCAAATTGATATCATATATTTTATTTAGAATTTCTCTCTTATAAACAAGTTACTTGACATTGTATACTGTTCCAACCTAGGGGGGAATCGTGATGCTAGGATAACACTAATGCTCCTCCAGAGTTTATAAATGTCTGCTTGAAGATTTGGAAGGACTGAAAATCTAAGCTGAAGGCGCAGTAGTATGATAATGCTACTACAGATGAAGAGCATTTGTCAAAGAGTCCTTGATCGGGTGGTACTTGAGCAATGACGTACACTTGTGCAATATTGGGGTATTGATGAAGCAAAGGAATGTGCACATATTAGTTTTTATTATTGACATATATTGAACTAGGAGAATTTATTTTTATATTATTAATATTATAGGTAATATCGAAGTGAAATTCTAAGAATCGTGTATTGCGAGGCCCAACACATAGACTAGGGCGAAAACCCTTTGCTAATGTTCGGATGGATGTAAGTTGTTATGAAAAATAATAATTATTGGCATGTTGTTGTTTTTCTATTTTAAAATAAGTATTTTTAACTGAGAATTCAGATGAAAAATAATGGAGATAATACAAACAAAATGAGTATGTTCATCAAAACACGTACAAAGAATGATGCTCCATGTGACGAGGAGATGACATGTTATATGGTATTTATAAATTTTTAGTACGATTCTATTGTAACTTAACTGGGTATGCTCATGTTGGCACATGGTAGGAGGAATTCATACATCGACTCTCTGAGGTGCCAGAGATGGAGTAGACTCCAGATATTTTCGGGACAGGTTACTCCATGACGTAGTTGGAGAGGATGGTCATGGCAATGTGCGGACTTATGGTTCAAGAGTCATGTGGAGTGATGTATACGTCCAAGCTTCCACTTCATCTCAAGTATCTGCAGACTTAGAAAGAAAGAGGGTGCATCAAGAGCTATGAGAGGATTTAAGAGAAGAGTTTCGAGAAGAGATTAATGATATGCTTCAACAACTAGCTTTGATATGTTCTCAGCAGGAGGAGGGTGGATGCTTTGGGGTTGGACCAGTGGAGTATAGTGAATAGTTGATATTATTGTTTCAATAACTTATCAATTTTCAAAATGTGTAGCTTAATATGTCCTAAAAATGTCGTAGGTTCCAGATGTATCTAATACTCATAGGCCACTCAAAGAGTCACAAGAAGATGGACGTACATCATCTACACAGGTGCAACACGAGTTACCAACACCAACACCATGTTCACAGTCTTTTGAAGGGGTTTGTAGAAAATATCTTACTTTTTCAATTTGCAACATATTTTTTTGCATTGGCAATATGGTTGTTCTTGATCCATTTTGCATGAAAATAGACATACACTTACTTTTCGGTGATAGAAAAATGTAGAAAAATACATGATCTCGATATGATCACCGGCGAGAGAATTTGACTAAAAACTAGAATACCAACTAATGAAGTTTTGACATTTCTATTTATAATGACTAATGTAGTGTTGCTTGCTTTTTTTTTTTAGACACGTGTTGTTAGGGCCGAAAAGAGAAAGCATGCACTAGGTCTGAACAATACTAAGGTAAATGCATATGTATCGTAAACATAATGTATGACAATGTGTGCTACATAGATTTACAATTGTAATTTTTTTTTCAATTGTATTTTTTTTGGCTTCTAAAAGTTGTTAACACTTGTGGTTGTAGGTTAATACAAAAGTAGACCTGCTCAATTCTCATTTATCAAGGAAAGTAGTGGTGAAGGGGATCTTTTTTAGTGTGGACCCATTGAAAGAAGTACATAGAGTACCATTGGGACCTGATTTTTCGAACGTATATGTTGAGGAAGCCATAATGACTAATACTTATTTGATAAGATCTTTTCTTGGTGTAATTACTGTTGGGCAAGNAAGAGATTAATGATATGCTTCAACAACTAGCTTTGATATGTTCTCAGCAGGAGGAGGGTGGATGCTTTGGGGTTGGACCAGTGGAGTATAGTGAATAGTTGATATTATTGTTTCAATAACTTATCAATTTTCAAAATGTGTAGCTTAATATGTCCTAAAAATGTCGTAGGTTCCAGATGTATCTAATACTCATAGGCCACTCAAAGAGTCACAAGAAGATGGACGTACATCATCTACACAGGTGCAACACGAGTTACCAACACCAACACCATGTTCACAGTCTTTTGAAGGGGTTTGTAGAAAATATCTTACTTTTTCAATTTGCAACATATTTTTTTGCATTGGCAATATGGTTGTTCTTGATCCATTTTGCATGAAAATAGACATACACTTACTTTTCGGTGATAGAAAAATGTAGAAAAATACATGATCTCGATATGATCACCGGCGAGAGAATTTGACTAAAAACTAGAATACCAACTAATGAAGTTTTGACATTTCTATTTATAATGACTAATGTAGTGTTGCTTGCTTTTTTTTTTTAGACACGTGTTGTTAGGGCCGAAAAGAGAAAGCATGCACTAGGTCTGAACAATACTAAGGTAAATGCATATGTATCGTAAACATAATGTATGACAATGTGTGCTACATAGATTTACAATTGTAATTTTTTTTTCAATTGTATTTTTTTTGGCTTCTAAAAGTTGTTAACACTTGTGGTTGTAGGTTAATACAAAAGTAGACCTGCTCAATTCTCATTTATCAAGGAAAGTAGTGGTGAAGGGGATCTTTTTTAGTGTGGACCCATTGAAAGAAGTACATAGAGTACCATTGGGACCTGATTTTTCGAACGTATATGTTGAGGAAGCCATAATGACTAATACTTATTTGATAAGATCTTTTCTTGGTGTAATTACTGTTGGGCAAGTAGTGGAAAAAAGTGTTGCTTGGTCATCTAGTGATGTATGTTTTATCTTAATTAATATGTATATAATTAGCAACCAAACATATTATTGACAATAATAACACAAATCGTATCTTTTGCAGATGCTATCAAATGATTAGATAGCGCAGAGAGTAGATGATGCATGGGTAGAAAGTATACATTGTGCATGATTAAAGAGCAAATGGTGTATTGAGAGACTAAAATTTGTTATTATGCATTGACAATTTCATTACGTAGTTTGGAATATTTTGTTTTTAAAATTTCGGATGCTATTTACTTTTGCTGAATATATTTTTATTTTAAAATTTAGATGCTTTTATTTTGAGAGACGTGTCTTATTATTTTAATCAAATGATGTTATGGGTAATGTATTGGGTATGTAAACAGGTTTAGAGAAACATGTGAAAGAGAGAATTATGTTTTTAAAAAAATTATTTATGAAAGCAAGTTGCTGACATAAATAATGTCAACATAGAAATATCATTTTTTTTCATCGGCCTACTGCTGTGGCAAATAATATCTTTTGCAACGGTTAAAAAACATCATAAATGGGTTTGTTGAGAATGTCCCTCATTGTGGCTAATAAAATCTTTTGCGATGGATTAAAATTGTTGTAAATGGGTTTGCTGCGACAGTTCCTTACTATGACTAATAGTAACTTTGCGACATATTTTAATCATTGTGAATAGGGTTTTTTGCGACGGTCCCCAATTGTGGTTCATAATATCTTTTGCGACAGATTTAAACCATCGCACATGAGTTTTTTGTGATGAAAAATAGCTGATGCAAACAAAAAATGTTGGATCTAAGATGTTTTTGCGACGGCACATTTGCATTGAGTTTTGCCAATGCAAAAACTTTTGTGACGATTAATTGTAGATTGCATGGCCTATTACTTGTCACCCCCTATTTGCTGACTCTAAAGATCACGTTGCCGTCACAAATACTATTTGCGACGACAACGTGATCTTTTGATTCAACAAATTGCTGATGCAAAAAAATCCTTTTCTTCTAGTGTATTAAACTTCAATTTTGTAAAACACCACCTTTTTCAGACTCCAAAACACATGAGATGTGCGAGATATGCACCCCACACCACCAAACAGAACTCTCTAAGCAATATATAGGACCTATACCATTCAAAAAAAGTTAGTCTCTATTATCAACACTATTTTTTATACCTTTACACCTAAACACGATCTTTGTAAAGATTTGTATCATTTTCTTTCGGGTATATTACAATGAGGCCCCTTTTAGTTTTTGTCTATTTCACTAACACCTTTGCTGTTTTTGAAATTACACTCGCATCCCTTGGAATGGTGACAATTAGTAACACAATTCTCCAATTGTCAATCAACTATCAATCCAACCAATGAAATTGGCTTACGTCATCATACATTTTGCTTTAGATACCCATTTTACCCTCTTTATTAATTTATCAATTTTTAAAAAAGAATATAATCTATAGAAAAATAAAAAGGGTAACAATAACAAAACAGTGAAAGTAAAAATCCATCCCCACCATATTGCTATTTTACAATTTTTACTTGTAAAAAGAAAAACAGAAACATAAAGTATCCACTCATCGTGGGCACTAGGCTTGTCATTTTATCAAATTTAAATTTGTATTCTATCCAATTAATCAAATATGTAGTATTATCTATCGATAATTTAAATTTGAATGTCATACAATATTTAATAGATTCAAATTTGAATTTAGATATAATAAATCTGATTATCATCCAATTATTTCTAGCTATCACTTTTTTTTTTACATTTTTTAAGGAGCAATATCTGTGGGTAATAGAAAAAATTGAGGATAAAATAAAAAATAATTTGTTAAATTAAATTTAACAGAGTTATTTAGAAGATAATTCATTTTCCTGGGTTTAATGTTTTGAAGATGAGGTGTCCAAAAACTAGATGAAGTGGGTTATTGGACAAATCAATTGGTCTTTGTGAGACCCGAACATGCATTTCATGTTATTTTATATAATGTTGTGGGTATAAGTGCAATTTTTTAATAATTAGTTAAGGGATTAATGGCATTAAATAGAGTTGTGGTGGTTAAGATAAGATCTTAATTAAATATCAATAGGATTGAATTTCTAAAATTTAAAGAGGTTGGATGAGGTTTAAGATATGTCAGGAAATCTATGTGTTAATTATGAGAATAGGAGAAATAAGGGGGGATTGTAGGGATAAATGGCAAAATGTGGGTGACTTAGGAGGGGCACCCCGCATGGCTCTCAAGCTTGAAGTGAGGAGGTATAAAAGGGAGGTTCTCATGTTTTAGAGAGGGTGATGGTTTCTAGAGAGACATGGTTTTTGGTTTCAAGGGGGAGATTTCTTTGTCTTCCTAGAACTAAAGAAACTTGGTTTTCTTGATTCACCTTAAAATATTTGAGTATACCTAAGTGTTGAGTTATGTGAGGTTAGGAAGCTAAGAACCCTAGGTTCTTTGAGTTTGGTGGTTTCAGCGAGTTTGAAGGAAATGGGTCGCATAGAAGGTAAGTTATTTTATTTTAAGTTGTTATGTGTTAAAGCTTTTAAATTCATAATAGAAATAGTTTGATGGTTTGGAGGTGTTGGGGTCTAGAAACAACAGTGGAGGAAGAAGTTGAAATTGAGTTTAAGGTCTCTACAAGCATAGGTAGAACTAGTATAATGGGGTTTTCGATGGCAAGAACCCATACAAAGAAGTGTAAAATAGGTATAAGGCATTATGCCTTGTGATGAATTGGTTGTATCGGTACAACGAGGAACTAGTACAACTTGTATCGGTACAACAAGCTCAATTTTGGGTTGTTTTGCTATAGTGTTCCAGGCTCCTATTCGACTCTTCTAAAAACTTGTCGGGACATTCAATTAAGTTTCAAATATGCTTCTTGTGGGTTTAATCAAAATGAATTGTTGATTGAATCTAAATATAGTCTATGCAAAGTGGAATTTGGCAAGCAACAATTTAAGTGATTTAAATTACATCACTTGTAGAGGGATTTGGGAATGTGTTAGTGCAAGCATGAATAATTAATCATACATGCATGTTAGTGCAAGCATGAATAAGTAATCATACATGCATCTCTAAGATATGATGCATATGTGAAGGATATTTACATGTGATTTGTTATGATATGTGGTAGTAAACGGAGGCGTCGACACCTACGTCAAGTATGCCAAAGTCTCATCTAGAGACTAAGTTTGTAATATTGTTGGACTTGAGGTGAGTGTGCTTTTTCATGCAATTGATAAAGGAAAGAATATTAGTATATTTTATTAATGTATAAATGTGTTGACTATTGGTTTCAAGATAGCAATGTAAATATGCTATGTGGCCTTGAGTAGTGAGTTTAGCTTTTTTGGCTAATGCTAAATAGTTATTGATGAATGAGTGTATGGATTATTGACTTATGATGATAATGTGTATGTTAAATGGCCTCAACAATGAGTGAATAGTCTTCTGACTAGTATGGCTTAAAAGGACAATTGTTTCGCCTTAGTGGTAGTTATATAGCCTTTGTGGTGAATTGTACCTTAGTGGCGAACTATGCCTTGGTGGTAGATATAGCCTTAATGGCTACGTTATAGCCTTAGTGGCGAATAAATATGCGTAAAAGCTTTATATGATGGCTTAAGAGTGATCATTCATTTGATACTAGTGAAGTATTAATGGTAATATGAATTCATTTATTAATGATGAGATGATGTATGAATTATGAGGTATACTTGATGGTTCTATGGTACTATTACATTGAATATGTTGATGGTGTGTGAAGTATATTTTTGTTATTATCTGTTAAATGAAAGTATAAATTCATTGAGCATGTTGTGCTCACCCCCCATAGTTTTGTATTTCAGGTAATCAAGCATATTAGGAGGTCCACAATTGAGTCTAGATGGCCGAAAAATGAATAGCGTGCAAGTCTGGTTGTCGTATTATGGGAACAATAAGGCATGTAAATAAGTAAAATTTTTTAAAGGTCCAAGATGTATATTGTATGATATTGTTTGTGAAATAGTTATGTCTATGTGTATTAAATATTCTACACTAGTTATCAGGTTTATGGTAATTGAATAGGGTGTGATTAACCTTAAATAATACAACGTTGAACTAGGTTATTAGGTTAATTATGTAAGTGAATTAGGCTAAAATCGTCATGTTAAGTGAAATTAGGGTTAGTGCGAAAATTAGGGTTAATGCATAAAACTTGACATTTTGTAGGGTTTTGTGCAGAATTACGCAAAATAAGAAGGATGGAAGTGTACAAGGTCAATTATGCAGGGGAGGCAAGTGAAATTATTACACAAATATATCAAGCAACCAAGGAAGCAATCAAAAGAAATAGCACGATCCAAACGGTGGTGATGGCGTTTGGACGATGGCTAAACTGCCTCAACTTCCTCTTTTCTCCCCATTGGTCAGCTAATGTTGCAAAGGCCCCTGATTGGTGCATCCAAGCTAAATCGCCTAACCTATTCACAGCTTCTATAAATAGCGACATCCTGCTTCATTTTCGGGAATTCCGTGAAAGGTTCGCTTGAGAGTCCAGAGAGAGTCAGAAACAGTTCAGAGAGTGAGAGTGGGAGAAATAGTAATGCGAAGCTTTGCCAAACCATTTCTAGCCAGCTTTTCTTTTCTTTTCTTCTACATTTATGTTATTTCTTTTTACTTAAAGAGTTGAACCTCTCGCACTTTTGTGCCCTAACCGGTAATAAGAGTGATGGTGTTTCAACTATTCATCAGTGAAGGATTGTTTGTATTATTTTTTGTTTGTAACGAAACTATATTGTACATCTTGCTCGTCGATAGCAATGAGGCGTGAGTAGTCCACTTATACCCTTCAGTGAAGGGTGAATACTTGTATGACATTGTTTAAGTTATGAAAATGCCGATATTCTAATTATGCTTTAATGTTATATACCTCTCTTATTGATGAATGATTACATTTATAATATGCTCATGGTTATGAACATCGAGCAGTACTTAATGCTATATGCCATACTATCTCTACTAATTATGTACTTCATGCATGATACGATGATGTACGTGATTGAGTTTTATGTAACAGTTGATAGTAAGTCTCGGCATAGTTAATGCTTTTGATTCAATGCATAAACTGAAATCTCGTCATCACTGAATCATCAACCTTTCGGTTGAATAACTGTGGTATTCCTCCTAAATGGCTTGTCTTCTGGTTTACTAGGGTTATTTAAATGATGCATGGTACAGAAACCTACAGTCTAACCTAATCAGTTGCAGTGTTATGGTTCAATATCCATTAGACTTACCAATTGACTTTCCAATAAAATGAGAGTTAATTTGTTGTAAGGTAGGATTTCCAATAATTGAAATAATATAATGCATGTGGAATCCCCAAACTGAAGGGTATCTTTTTAATTATTGTATTTCCACATTTTAATTAAGTGTTTATTTTCATTGTTCTAAGCTCACACCATAACCTATTTCCCAATATTTTGTATCTGTAACAACTTCACCGTTTTTGTTTTGAATTTCAATATTTAGCTCTCTATGGGTTCGACCTCAAATTTAAACGAAGAATTATATTATAATTCGATCACTTATACTTAAGTGTATGACATTATTTAGGTCATATCAAAGTCCACTCACTCACCTTAGAGTAGACAGTATGTACTATTTTTCAAGGTAGGGCGTGATAGTCTCAGTTGGGAATAATAGCGTTTTGAGTTGTTCGGCGGCATTTTTTAGTAACACTGAGATGATAAGTACAAGAGGGTAGACTTGGTAGATTACAAGTTTTGTTCAGGTGGTTTGTTCAACAAGACTAACAACGGTGTTAGTGTAATTACAAAAACAACAAGCTTCAGTGTAATTTATCCAAATCTTTTATTCTTCTGTCTTCTATGGAAACCTTTCTCCCTCTCTCCTTCAACAACGTCCTATCTCCTTTCTCATCTGTTAACTTTTTCTCTCTGTCTCTCTCTCTATCTCTCTAATATGTATTACTGATTTCTCTCCTCCCTTTCTTTTAGTCGGTGGCTTAGTTCCAAGGCCAGATTTGGTCCAAATAACCCTCATTCATTCCCTTGTTCACTCAAAATCCCAACTCGGCCGTGTTCCTTTTTTCCATTCTCTCTTCGCCCCTTCAGATCCCTCCTCCCGAATCTTTTGTCCCACCTCATCTAGTACGTTCATCTTGTGGTTTTGAGGGAGAAGGGTTGAATGGTGGCGGGTTTAAGAGGGGGTAGGTAGTGGGTGATGGTAGATTTGAGGGAAGATGGTTATTATGACGATTTATAGGGGAAAAGGTGGGACTGTGGCAATTTTGAGAGGAGGGCAGGTGGTGGACAGTGGCAATTGTGTGAAATATGTGGTGGGGTGTAACGGATTTAGGGGAACAAATGTTGGATTGTGGCATTTTTGAGGAGAGAATGTGTTGTTATTCATAGTTGGGCTTAGGGTATCAAACTACGAATAAGTGTTCTGATTGTTGCGATTTTGTATTAGGAATAACGATGGACGATGATCGAGTGGAGACTAGAATGAAGAGGTCGGTAAAGGAGCGTCTTAATGGTAAAGTTGTCGATTTTGGCTGCTGTAGACTAATCACCGAAAAAAAGTTTCTTTTCTACTACCTCCTTATATATGCTTGATGTCAAGAACAATAGAAGAGAGGGGGGGGGGGGGGGG
>CAUOFW020003058.1:1638814-1743809 GCA_963454935.2 Ilex paraguariensis
GGGGGGGGGGGGGGGGGGGGGGGATTTAAGATGATGAAATCCTAATCAAAAAGATTTACAAAACCAAGTGTAATACCCCGCCCAATATAATGAGCAATACCATTTAATTATGATTCTATCCAAGGGAATCATATGAACTCATGTAGACATGAATCTTTAGAAATCATGGCAAGTAGGGAATATTTTCTCAAGGGCTCAAACATAATGTGTAGGAATGTTGAAGATGGAAAGATTGGTAAAGTGGTAACTAGAGCATTCCAACAAAAAGCAGAATCTATTTGACAAAAGAAACGCGTAAGTATATAAGATTATAAAAATGAAATATAAAGGAGGTTGTGGCAGTTAAATAAGAATACAAGCTTATGACTCTACATGGGGACACAAAACGTGTCCAAAGAAAGGATGGTGACTAAGTAAGGAAAGCCATCAACATTTGTAATAACTGAGGTAACGAGGAGGGGAACTTCTCCTCTACACGGATAAAACTTTCCATGGAAATAAAAAAATCATTATACATAGAGAGAAATAAAAGTCTCTATATATTTGGTTTTAAATTTGAAGACTATGTCGTAATGTGGAAAGTTTTGAAATCTCTACTGAAGAGGTTTCAAACAAAGTTGACGGTGATTGAGACTGGAGTCAATTTGGATTAGGTGACCGAGGAAGAGTTAGTTGGGTTATTTTGACTTTTGAGATGAATCTTTAACAACCTAAAAAATCGAGGGGCATTGTTTTTAGCTCTATTGGAGAAGAAGATGATTCTAAGTCACCTTACTTGGGATGTAAGGAGCTAGTCTACTTTTCTAGGAAGTTTAAAAAGAATGTAAAGGTTTGAATATGGTGACTCCTCTGGGTTGAAAGACAAGTTGAGTAGAACTAAGTTTCCAAGGAAGGAAATGAGAGAAAGGGGATAAGAAAAATCAACAAGATGCTGATGAGAAGGGACAAGGATTCCAATGTTGTGAGTGCTAGTGTTTTGGACACATGGCTATAGAATGTCCCAATAGGATGAAGAAGAAGGATGTGCTCAAGGAAAGGAGAAGGGCCATGAAGTCCAAGTAGACTAATAGCGATTTTGAGTCTATTTTTTGTCACGACACCTCCTTTCAAGAAAATGAAAAAAACTTCACAGGGTTTTTGTAGGCAAATATTCCTCCCCCCGCAACAAGAAAATTCATGTGTTGAAGAGGAGAAAGAGAGTGAAGAAGTCCCTATGTCTTCCACGATAGTAGATAACTTGAAGGTATACTTTTCCTCAAGTGAGGTTGAAACACATAGTGTTGAGGACATTTATAATACGTATGTTCTATTAAATGATGAATGTCTAAAATAGAAAAAGAGAGTGCTTAGTTTAAACGTGAGACTCAATTCAATAGTGGAAGAGAAAAAAGTACTTCACGTGGACTTGGTGAAGTCCAAAGCTCAAATTTATGAGTTTGTAGAGGAGAATAAATCCTTGAAGGACAATATGAGTTTCCTTAAGAGACAGTGTCATGGGCTAGTATAGGCTAAGAAGAATCTTGAATTTAAATTGGTTAAATTGAAAAGAGACCTTCAAGAATTGAATAAACTCTCTTAGAGACTTTCCCTATGATCGATGAAGCTTGACAAAATATTGTTTATAGGGAAGACTATGGGTTAAAAGAGAGGATTAGGATTCACCGGTGATCACTCCACCATGACTGTGTTTGTTAAAAGTGAAGCTAACCCTCAAGCGCCCCAAGTGAACAAAAGTCCTCCTAAGATAAAAAATGGTAATAAGGGTAGGGACTTAAAGAAGGTTGTTGCACATGAACCCTATGCTAAGAATTGATTCGTTTTTCTACTGATTAGAAAGCCCAGTAGAAAAAACCTCTCAAACCCAAATGAGGTTTTGAAAACATAAAACATAATCCAACACAGTTTCTCCTAAATATAAGGACCCCAGGTGTCCTATTTGATGCATTATTGGGAACTTTAATATCAAGCAAGCTTGGCTCCAAGCAAGTGTCAATTTACTCCCATACTCAATCTACCAACAATTAGGTTTAGGTGAGCTCAAGCCTATAGGTATCACTCAATAGTTGTCAAACAGATCTATTAAATTTCGAAGGGGGAAGAGTTGAGAATGTTCTTGTCCAGGTGGACAAGTTCTGGTTTCCAGTTGATTTTATTGTTTTAAACACTCAACTAGTTATGCATTCAGGGAGTTAAGTTCCTGTTATTCTAGGATGACCCTTCCTTGCTACTTCTAATACTTTGTTTAATTGCAAGAATGGTGTCATGAAATTATCTTTTGAGAATATGACTCTAGAGCTTAATATTTTCAATAAACAACCATGGAGGAGGAGGAAATAAAGAGGTTAATTCCATTGATTCTTTGGCACATGATCACATGAATAAGGCATTATTCGAGGATTCTTTGGAGGCTTGTTTGGTCGTGTCTATGACTAAAATTTTTGAGTCTTAGTTGGAGGAAGAATGTTAGAGTCTTTCTAGAGAGTTGGAAGTCTTCTTTCTTAGTGTTGGAATATAAATGCATGACAATAAAGACAAAAAGACTCTTCGCAAAGAGGGTTAACAAAAAAGTAGATTACGAGTTGATCCCCACACCTATCTCAATTGACACCGATTGATATTAAAACCATGCCCCAAAATCCATCTTTATCATTTTCACAAGAATTATAAAATAACAACCACATGAAATCCAAATCAACTTCAAGTTTCTCTCATTTTTTTCTTGCTCTCCATTTCCTTGCTCCTCCCTCATGAACTATAAGCTCCCATTAGCATTTCTTCTTTTTGTTTTTTTTTTATATTATTTTCCCATTTCCTCCTTTTAGTCACCACTTTGTATTCTCTATTTCATTCTATCAGTTATACCACTCCACAACGCAACATACCATTAAAATATTATATCTATTAGATGACCCATGCCTAAAGACACAAGTCTTGCACCATTCATGACGCCTTACCACACACCACATGCTAGAAATCCATACTAATGGACAAGTGTCCTTTCTTTGTAATAATTATCATTTTTTTTTAATTTTTTCAATGTTCACTTTTCTTCCAATCAAGTTGTTGCAGGATCTCGTTCCCAAAAAAAAAAAAGTAGTAGTTTTAGGATGAAAACTTTCCATTTCTTGAAGTTGACAGCTAGCAACAATTGAGAAGATTTTATAATTACACTTGCACCCTCATTATTCTATTTTAATGTTTTTCTACTTCATAAAGCTTACTAATTATACACTAAAATTTAAATCCAAATATAATAGTTTCATAACTAATAATTTGACCCCAAATAAAATTGTTTTAATTCTCAAAAGTTTCATTTGACTAGTATAATATTTAATTATTTACTCTCTTTCGAGGCAAGGTGTTACATACTCCCGCCCTTTTAGAAATTTCATCCTTGAAATTTTGCTATTCACTAAGACAATTGTTTTGCTGGGCACTTTGACCAAATTTGTACATTGCACATTAATTTCTTCCTACCCATAGGTCATTATCCTAAGTATCAAACCTAGGATAGTCTACATAATCTTAAACATAAGCTCTTATACTAATTTGTAACACCTTACCCAACTCCATAATAATTAGAGGGCTAATTACCACAATAGCACAAAACCATTTCCCACAAATGAAATATTTTATAATTTACACAATTTTTTTGAATAAAAAAAACTATCAATTGATTTGATGCTCATCAAATCTCTGCAATATCTCATAACACCAAAATCCTTAATTGTGAATAAATAACTCTTCCAAGAATAAAATTAGTTACAATCGTTTAAACCACCCAAAAAGTACATAAATAATCTTGTCGTCGAATGTTCTTTAATTGACCTGACCCTCCACTAAGTTTTACTCTAAGATTCGCCTATAATTGAGAGGGTAAATGGGAGGTGAGCTTGGAAGGCCCAATAAACAGATTAAACCATAATATAGAATAAAAGTAATCGAATGATAACTGAACAACCCAAGAATTGATCGCGGAAGCAAGAATAATCAAAAGTGCATCTCAAACAAGAATACTGAAATTGACACAACTCAAAACCAACCGAAATAGAACATTCCCTAACCAGACAGTGTTAGAGACTAGCACGTTCCCATCCACCATGCATCCCATCCGCACTCTATGTGCATGGCTCAACGGCATGGCATGACTAAGTGACATGTAAGACCACAACCACCGCAAGGTAGGTACACTTTAACCAATTCCCAACAAACTTTGCATAACATACATCAACTTTAAATCATAGTCTATAATATTCTTAAACAAAAACAAGTCAATTAATTGGAATTCAAATGCATGATAATAGCGACAAACGACTCTTTGCAAAGATATTTAATAAGAAGGTATATTATGAATTAATCCACTTACCCATCTCAATTAACATTAATTGATATTAAAACCATGGCCGACTATCCATCTTCATCATTTTCATAAGAATCATAAAATAATAACCATATGAATCCCAAATCAACTTCAAGTTTCTCTCCTTATTTTTTATTGCTCTCGGTTTCCTTGTTCCTCCCTTATGAACCGTAAGCTCCCACTAGCTTTTCTTCTCTTATTTTTGTTATTTTATTTTCCTATTTTCTCACTTTAGCTGCCACTTATACCACTAAAATATTATATCTATTAAATGACTCATGCTTGACTCACATTCGATCTGAATAGTGGTATACACCAATTATAAGCGGTCAAAATTGCAATATAATACTTCGTTTAAGTCCGAGGTCGAACTCATAGGGAGCGAATATTGGAAATTGAAATAGAAATGGTGAAGTTGCTACAGATACAAAATGTAATAAAAGAGCTTGTGGTGCGAGCTTAAAACAACTAAAAATAACGTAATTAAAACTATGGAAATGCGATAATTAAAATATACCCTTAAGGTCAGGGATTCCATATGCATTATATTGGCTAAGTTCTGGAAATGTCACCTTACGGCAATTAACCCTCATTTTACTAGAAAGTCAACAGTAGGTATGATGTACATTGAACCATATCCAACAACTGATTAGATTAGCTGACATGTATATTTCTATGCAACGATCAAATAATCAGAGTAAACCAGAAGACAAGTTCAAGAGAAATACTTGAATTACTCAATCGACATCTCTGTACCATGCAACAATTAAACAACTATAGTAAACCAGAAGGCAAACCATTCAGAAGGAATACTACAGTTATTTAACCGGAAGGTTGATGATTCATTGATGATGAGATTTTAGTTTATGCATTGAATCGAAATCATTGGCTATGCCAAGACTTAACCCATCTATAACCAATTAATCGACTATTACGTAAAGTCCAATCACATGCATCACTGTATCATGCATGAAGTACATAACTAGTAGATAGTATGGTATATAGCATTAGGTACCGCTCGTTGTTCATAACTATGAACATATTATAAATGTAACCATCCATCAATAAGGGAGGTATATGTAACATTAAAGCATAGTTATAACATCAACATTTCATAATTCGAACAATATCTTACATATGTTCACCTTTCATTGAAGGGTAGAAGTGGGCTACTCACACCCCATTGCTATAGATAAGCAAGAGGTGCGATATAGTTCCATTACAATACAAAATAAAACACAGACACTCATTCTCTGAGGAATAGTTGAAACACGACCAATCTTAATATTGATTAGGGCAAAAAAATGGGAGAGGTTCAACCCTGAAAGTAGAAAGTAATAACAGAAATGTAGAAGAAAGGAAAAACTTCAGCTAGAAAGTAGGCTGAAAAGCTTGTTGGAAGTGGTTTGGCAAGGCTTCGCTTCACTGTTTTTGATTCTCTCTCACTCACTGACTATTCCTGACTCTCTGGTGAAGATTCTGACTCTCCAAACTTCCCTCCGCTCTTTCTGGCTTTCTCTCTGATTGAATTACTGAACTGAAGCTGAATTATGCTAAATGTTGGAAATGGAAGCTAGCAAGGACTATTTATAGGCTCTAGGGGAGGTGCTTGAGGCTACAGAAACTTGGAGAACCAATAGGGTGCAACTTCTGTGAGAACTGGCCAATGGGATGCAAGGATGGCTTAAGGCGGTTTGCCTACCATCTGGACACCACCACCATCATCTGGATGGTGGCATTCCACTATTTTTGGTGTGGCTGGTTCCTTGCTAGATTTGATTTAATTACTCTTTGGCCCCCTTGCTGATTTGACTTTGACAGTTTGCTCCCCTTAGCTTTGCGGTATTTATGCACAAAACCCTAAAAAATACAACATTTCACCCATTAACCCTAATTTATGTACTAACTATAATTTCAACTACTTTGACTCTTTTAACTCATTTGACTAACACAATTAACCTATTAATCTAATTCAATTATGCACTAATTAGGGTTAATCAATGCCCAAAGACACAAGTCTTGCACCATTCATGACAAAGCACACACCGCATGCTAGAAATTCATGCTAATGGACAAGTGTCCTTTTTTAATAATAATTTATAATTTTTTTTAATGTTTTCTTATCTTGTAATCAAGTTGTTGTAGGATGAACACTTCCCATTTCTTGAAGTTGACAGCTAGCAACAATTAAGAAGATTTCATAATTATACTTGCACCCCTCATTATTCCTATTATAATTTTTTTCTACCTCATAAAGCTAGACATTAACATTTGAATCCAAATTTAAAAGTTTCATAATTTTTAATTTGACCCTAAATAAAATTCTTATATTTCCCAGAAGTATCATTTGACCATTATAATATGAAATTATTTAGTCTCTTTTGGGTCTAGATGCTACACATTCCTTGTGGAATGTGAGTCTTAACTAGTGGTACTTTCTTCTAAGCTCACCAAGTTACAAGAGTCTAAGCTTTTTAGAGGTTCTCAAACGTCATCGAAGTGCTACAGGGTGGACCATAGTTGATTTGACAAGTAAAAGTTCTTTAGTGTATTATCATGCCATATGCCTAGAGAAGGATGACAAACCTTCTCACCAAATACAACATCGGTTGAACCTTGACATAAAAGAGGTAGTAAGGGCTAAGGTTCTTAAGTTGTTGGATGCGATTATTGTAACGCCCCAAAAACCCCCTTGGGTGACATTACATTCTAAAAACCATTCACCCCATGAGAGCATTACGTAAATTCATCACGACGAAAGTTCATTCATCAACCATTCATATTTTAACAAAATTTGGGCAGAGTCTCCTTTGTACGGGGAGCTTTACCCAAAACACAACCTGTACAATTATATTACAATTGACCACACCGGGTCCACATATGCATAACTATTGACCACACCGGGTCTATTTATCCATCATAAAATAAACTTTCATTCATCATATGTCATATCCACAATGCCATCCCAAAAGAATAGGCCAAGTATGACAAATATATTCCCAAAAGAATTAAATTACACTTGCAGTGAAATAACAAAATACTAGACTTTACATGATTTCAAAATAAACTCTCTAGTCTAGTACAAAAGAAATATAACTCTAGGCATCCAGTTCAGGACCCCCGTTCCCCTCTAGGGGAGCTTCCCCATGCACTGGTTCATCTACTTGTAACTCCTCCTCATAGACGAAATCTGAAAAGATATTATTTGTAGGGGATGAGCACTAAGCTCTGTAGCAACATTCCTTCCATACTCATACAAGGTTTAGAAAACAAGTAAAACAGTTCGGTCTTATTTTCCAAAATATCATATAACATTTGAAGTAAAACCGTGACATTTGAAACAGATCTCAAGTTTAAACATTCGCAATAATTTAAATGAACAGTAAACCCAAGTCACAATGAGCAACCATAACCATTTCCAACAAGTTCTTGTAGAGTCCCATACCTCTACAAGCTCTTGTGGGAAATGCAATCGTAACACCATAATACAAAAAGGAACGCTTATTCCACCATCGATTATTATATTTCCTTTGGCAGGTGGCATACTTAAAAGTAAACTCCACCCCCTTCAAGTCTTTGTTTCCCATAACCGCATACTTACAAGTAACCACGGTCGTTGGATGTCCTTTTAGGTAGGTAGCATACTTACAAGTAACCTCTACCCCCCTTGAAGTCTCCCACACATAACCGCATACTTACAAGTAACCTCGGTTCATAAATATCCTCTTTTGGTAGGTAGCATACTTACAAGTAACCTCTACCCCCCTTGAAGTCTCCCACACATAACCGCATACTTACAAGTAACCTCGGTTCATAAATATCCTCTTTTGGTAGGTAGCATACTTACAAGTATCCTCTACCCCCCCTTTGTATTCCACACTTAACCGCATACTTACGAGTAACCTCGGTTCATAATTATCCTCTTTTCATACCAACAATCACATACAAGATAAAATCCACAAATTTCCCTCAACAAGCAACCATTATCAAAATCCCCAAATTTTATCATGCGACAATCCAAATAACCAATTAAGAAAAATACAAGAGATCACCACCACATCATTTTCATTACTCACACAAAGCACTAAAGTTCTCAAAACCAAGCTTGAGCAAATGTAGAAAGAGAATTCCATATTTCCCCAAAAACTAGGGTTTTAAAGCTATAAAAGAAGTTTCATGGGTAATCAATCCTAACTTTGTTTAAGACATGCCATAATTGCAAGAAAACCAAGAAACAAGGAATTCCTAGCAAATACATACAAGTATGAGTCAAAACATATATATATTTTAGCCTTAGCCTCAATGGACAAGCATGGAAGAAAAACCCCTACCTTGAATCAAAGTTTCAAACCAAAAACCCAAGCTCTAATGACCTCCTTTCTCCCTTTCCTCCTTTCCTCTATCTTCCCCAAGGGTGCTAAGGGGTTTGGGGGTGAGAGATGTGAGAAAAAATGGAAGAAATTGGCTGGATTCTGTGTTTTAAACACAGCAGTCCGCGCAATTCACTGTTCATGGCTAAATTTTGAGTTTTTTTCCAAAATTACAGTTTTGCCACTAAAAATCTCCAATTTGATCCATACGACTACCCTAAGGTTTTTCGACGTTCCGGATTCATTTTTAATGTTATTTTAACCTAAAAACATTGCTTTTTATGATTTATTTCAAAACTAAAATAAATTCACACTTGGAACATTAAAATTTCTATTTTATTCCTTCGAACTACTATAGGTGATATCCTTACGATTTTAATATATATATGGTTTATTCTTAAGTCATTACATATAGAAGAATCACTAAACAAGTACATTAATATATTAATGTAAACATATGGGGTTTTACACCTTCAAGGTCTAATAAGAAAGCACAACCCTTTACTATCCAAGGAGCACCATTGTGCAGATTTTTGGTCAACTTCATAGAATAAACTGATTTGACTCAGGTATTTCTAGGAGGTGTAACCTATATGGTTGGAAAGATATACGAGTTAGGGTTCTAACAAAAATAACGGTACACAATTCGGACTTTCCAATAAAGAGTTATGATGAAATTAGCGAAAGGTAGTCTGCCGGACAGATTTTTGGACAGTGTAGACACTACTTCGTAATATGGACATAACTCCTTCCTCTTAGTTCCGATTGAGATGATTCAAGGTGATATGGAATCCTAAGAGAGAGCTCTACAAATTTCATGTTTTAAGGTTTGAGAGATATGGACTGAATCAAGGTCGAAATCGAGCTTGATGTTACAGCCAGTGCACTGTTCATCCCTTTTTCCTTCTACAAAATTCAAACATACATCACTACACATATTCCCATTTTTACAACAATTATTTACTATATATCTATATACATATATAAAAGAAAATGCGGGGTGTTACAATTATCATCTACCCCATCTCTGATAGCAAGTGAGTCAGACCAATGCTAGTCATGTCTAAAAGGTCAGGAGGTAACAATATTTTCAAATGATGAGAATAAGTTAATGCCAACTTGAGTTGTCACAGGATTATGTATGTGCATTGACTGTCATAAAATCAACTCGATCACTAGGAAGGACCACTTTTCTTTACCTTTCCTCAATCAAGTCTTAGAGAGGATAGCTGGTCATGCATTTTATCATTTTCTAGATGGTTACTCGGGTTACAATCAAATAGAAATAGCACTTGATGACCAAGAGAAAATGACATTCACCTGCTTATTCGGTACTTTTACATATAGGAATATACTATTTGGTTTATGTAATGCTATTATTACTTTCCAAAGATGCATGTTAAATTTGTTTAGTGACATGATTGATCATTGTTTGGAGGTATTTATGGATGTATTTTTACTATGTGGTGATTCTTTTGACCTTTTCTTAGATAATCTTGAAAAAGTATTAACTGCCACATTGTGTCATCTGAGGAAATTAAAATAGACAAAGCAAAAGTAGATGCCATTGGCAAATTACATGCTCCTAAAACAGTGAAAGATGTCCTCTCATTCTTAGGTGTAGGACCCCATACAAAATTTAAATATAGATAATATGGCCTTAAGAGTTCTTTTAAGATAATTAGCATGAATTGTTGTTGAAAGAATGATCATGAAGTTTGAGTTTTGTGAGTATTGACTTTTGTGTCAAATTTAGCTTCGGAGGCGTTTATGCTTGAGAAGAATATCTAGGTAAGTTTCTAAATGTTTTAAAGTCAAAATAATACTACTATTGAATTCAGAAGGTCGAGAAATCTTGAGATAGGTGATATGAGGTGTATTAGAAGTTTGGAGGAATTTCGTGGCTTAAACATGTTTTGGGAAGAATTCGAGTTGGAAGAAATTTGATACTACCCCACTATTTTGGCCATAACATTTTGCTTTAATGTCTGATTGAACTGTAACACCCAACATTTTCTTTTATATATGTATATAGATATATAGTAAATAATTTTGGTAAAAATGTGGATATGTGTAGTGATGTGTGTTTGAATTTGGTAGATTGAAAAAGTAGAGATTTAAAATGTTAGTGGTAATAATAGTTGAAATTTGGTTTTAATAAGTAAAAATATGAAATTTTAGGTCCTAGAACTTGTATTAAATAGGTTTGGTGTAGAAATATGTTTTGGAGAGGTTTGGGATGGATTTGGATGGCTTAGGAATGGATTGGAAATGGAAAAGGGATGAAACAGGACGTAAACATTGCACGTGAATAGTGCACTGACTGCAACTTCAAGCGCCATTTTGACCTTGATGCAGTCAATATCTCTCAAAACTCAAAACATGAAAGTTTTAGAGCTCTTTCTTAGCATTCCATATCATTTTAATTCATCTCTATCGGATCTCAGATGAGAGAGTTATGCCTAGATAACGAAGTGATGTCAAAACAGCCCAATTAACTTGAATAGTGCACTGGCTGCAACTTCAAACTCGATTTAGACCTTGATTCAGTACATATCTCTCAAAACTCAAAGAATTAAAGTTTTATATCTCATTCTTATCATTCCATAGCATCTTGAATCATCTCAATCGGAGCTCGGATGAGAGAGTTATGCCCAGATAACGAAGCAATGTCAAAACGGTCCAATTAGCTTCGTTTTGCATTTAACGTCTCCATTTGCATCTTAAACACAAATATAAGAATACTGAGTACATTTAGGCTTCAAATAAGTATAAAAGACTTTAAGAAGCATCCTTTATCACCTTTTATTTGCAAACAACGCAAAACTTCATTAATAGCCGGTTCAGATGAGTAAAATAGAACTTTAGTGTTTCGGGTGTACGTTGACTTTGGTTTTGAGATAAATCATAAAAATAAATGTTTTTAGGTTAAAATAACATTAAAAATGAATCCGGAACGTCGAAAAACTTTAGGGTAGTCATATGGATCAAATTTGAGATTTTTAGTGGCAAAATCGTAATTTTGGAGAAAACTAAAACAGGCTGTGAACAGTAAATTTCGGGGCTGAGGTGTTTTAAACCCCATTTTAATCCCATTTTCTCTCATTTCTTTCACTCCACTCTCACCCCACACATCTTGGAACCCTAGAGAGCATTAGAGAGGAAGAAAGGAAGGGAAAAACAAAAGATTTAAGGGTAGATTCAAGATCAAAGCTCAAGTTCTTCCTACAAACTAAGGATTCAAGGTAAGAGTTTTCTCTCATTCACTTACATTGAGGCTAGGGTATTTATATATGTATGTTTTGGCTTGATATATATATGCTATGGAATCATCCTCTCTTAGGCTTTTTGTAAGGATTACATGTTTTGAACAAAATAAGGTTTAATAATACCCATGAAATCGCCTTTCTAATTTTAAAACCATAATTTTTGGAGAGTGATGTATTTCCTTCCTAAATGCTTTCTTTATTATGGATTTTGAAACTTTAGTGCTTTGTGTTAGGTAGAAAAATGATGTTATTATAATCTCATGTATTTTCTTAGTTGGTTGTGGAATTGTTACATGATATATTTTGGAGATTTTGGATAGATGCTTGTAAATTGAGATAAATGTTAAAATTGTATGCTTGGTTAGGTTGTTTGTGATGCATATGAGTGAGAGGTTCCTTGTAAGGATGTTCACCCCTTCCCAAGAGGTTCCCAGTAAGAATGCTTGGGAAACAATGTAGTGATTGGGGAGAGGTTCCATGTAAGAATGCTCATCCATTCTCAAGAGGTTCCTGGTAAGGATGCTTGAGAATCAAAGGTGACCTAAAGGGGGGTGGAGATTACCACAAAGTATGCTACCTATCGAAAGAATTTTTGGGAATTGGTTATGACAATAAATGGTTATTGTTTGTATGTGGTGCTCGTTTATTCATTTAAGTAATGTTTTTAAATAAATTTGAGATCCTTTTTAAATGTCACTACTTTATTTCAAATTATGTATTTATGTTATGTTAAAATTTAGACCAACCGTTTTAAATACTTTTCTAAACCTTGTATGAGTTTGGAAGAATTTTTCTACAGAGTTTCATGCTCACCTCCTATCGCTAATATTTTCCAGATTACCCGCTTGAGGAGGAGGACGTAAGGGTCGAGGAGCCCGCCACTTGGGAGACTCCACTAGACGGGAGTGTGGATCCCGAGGTGGACGCATAGAACGACCTCCTTTCCTTTTGTACTAGACTAGGACATTCTTTTGAAACATTGTGTAGTCTAGCTTCTTTTGTTTATTCCGCTGCGCTTCTTTAATTAATTTTTGAGATGCAATAGCCATGCATTGGGCTTATTCTTTTGGGATAATTTTGTAAATATTCGTGGATGACAAATGAAGTTAGATTATATTATTGCTCTCATGATATAAATGATTTTAGAATGTAATGCCGTCTAGGGTGTGTTTTGGGGTATTACATGAGCTGATTCTTACGACATTACAAATTAGACTTCAAGGAGCTACTAAAGTGCATTTTATGAAAATTTAGTGAATCAACCTCTAACTAAAGTGCATTAGAATGCAAAATGTTACATTTAAACGCAAGTTTGATATAAAAATCTTGATCAGGGAGAAAGGAAGATACTGGAAGTAAGAGTCGTTCGAATGCAAGCACTATTTTTTCCCTCTGGTCAATTTTTGTGGTTTTGATCAGTGTTTGGTCTACAAATATCCAAGGGATGAAATTTAGGGTTTCTTTACATACTTTTCAACTCTAAGGAGCCTAGGATAGTCTTGGTGAGAAGAAAAAGATGAAGAAGAATAGATCCAGCTAGATCTTAAGGGGATCATCATGTAGGAAGTCACACAAAACATCGTAAGATTAATCTTCTATGGAATCAAGGTAAGGTTTCTTTCCCATTCCTATTTATTGAGGCTAGAGGTAATATCTATATAATTTTTTATTCTAATTTATATATATATATATATATATATATATGATAGATCTTCAACTCTTTTGAATTCTTTTGAATTATATGATTCATTTTCTTGGAAAAATATATGATTTACATTAGATTGTAAGTTTTTTTATTCAAAAACCATAAATCTTGAATACAGTTAAATAGATAATATTTCTTGGCAATCTCTTGCATGTTTTCTTGAAGTTTCTTCTATTTTGACAATGTGGAACTATGATTTGTGGTATACATGGATTTTTTTTTTGAAAAAGTATAGATATCATCTCTTGTATAGGTGGGTGTGATGAACGTGGAATATGCCCAAAGATCAATTGCACAGATGTTATTAGGGTTATACCAACAATAGTCATTTATTAATTAAATGCAAGGGCTAGTTAGTTTATCATGCTACTGGCTAATTTCATTTTAACATGCATGATAAAGTCCATAGAGTATAAGTTATGGAGATAGTTTCTCAAAGTGTTGAGAAGATGAGACCTACACTTCTTAGTACTTAACTCTTAAAATTTTCTAGTCCTAGGATTACTATGTGGACACTGTGTAATCAGGATAAACTAGCATGAGGTGACTTGTCCAAATCATTAGTGTAAGGACACTAAAGCCAGTATGTGGTGTGCTTGTTAGATAACAAGTACACTGAACGTGACCATTGACTAATTTAGTATTTTTCATATGAAGTTTTACATACATGTCAATGTTAAATCCTAAAGTTACAGTTATGCAACTGATCTTTAGACTTGAGACACCATGGTTGTCTTATGCATGAACTTCTATGCTGTAACTATACAATATATTCATATACAAACCATTTAACTTGGATATGTATTGTTGGACATAGTTAAACATGCACGGAGACTTATGAGTGTATACTATGAAATTTATCACCCTTAGTAAATAAAGGTAGAATGTCCTATGTGATCTTCTAGTATATTACTTAAGAAGTCCTTGGCCAAGGCAGAATGGCAATTAGAAAAAAGTTTCTAATTGATCATTAGGAGTCATGGTCCTAAGATTGAACATATAAGATTGATTTAGGGGTTTGATAGTAATTCAATCGGGGCATTGTTTGATAGAAGGATTGAATTGCATGGCAACTGTAGGCTGAATGAGTTCTTTGCATACTTGGGACGCCTTTTGTCTTGATTTCATATGCTTTTCCTTCTTTTGGGTTAACACATTCATCAACTTTTGACTCATAGAATTAGCGCTTGGAGGAAGATCTCTAATTTCATTTAGGATAAATGCGTTTGTCCAACTATGCGTATGTGAGAAAAGAATTGAAAGTAGGATGATCTGGCCATCTTTTTGTGCTATTCGGAGGTTGATCATGATATGCTGCTAGGTTTCACTCATGATTAGTAGAAGTCCAAAAAATGAAATTAATATAAATATATTAATTGTTCTTCACAAAGGGATAATTAGAAGAGTTCTAATTCATGATAAATTAGAAAGAGTTCTAATTTGAGATGGTATTGTTGTTAGTATCGAACACCTATAACCAGGTATGCTTGAACCTATAGGGTCTCACACAATAGAATTGATTGAAAACTAAAGAATAAAAGAGAGCAAACCAATTAAGAGTTTATTAGAGACTTTATTACAATTAATGGTTAATAAAGAAGTTGTATGTAATTATAAGATAATTACAACTTGACCCAAACTAGGATTACGGTCTTCTAAGGCTCTATAAATACCTTCATATAGGAGATAGATATATGATATAACAACTCTCTTGCTAGCACAAGAAAATCCACCCATCATTCTCTCTATCTACTAGTTTATCAAAGGTTGTTGTAGATCCTCCAAGTTAATCAATTCATGTGGATATCGATAGATACCAAAAAATTGTAAGGCTTGGGGTAAAGATAAAATTCATATTTAAAAATTCAAAGTTTTTGAAAGCTTGAAGATCATTAAAAGCAAACTTCAGGAGGTAACCCTTAATTTTCTCTATATATTTGAAGTTTTTTCGGTTTGTATTAAACACGAATAGATCTTACAATGAGGAATCAAATTATGTTTTTAAATTTCACTACATTTATTATAGAATTCCTTACAGTGGTATAAGAGTTATTATTCATGATTTAATACAAACTCGATGTGACTATTATTATGACAGGTGAACGAGATTAACACACAAATATTAGAGATTGCATAACTCGCATAAATGATATTATTTTGTGAGAATTTTCTTTAAAATTAATTCTGATTTTTTCAAATGTTTAATATGAAATACTAATGGATCTGTATGTTTACAATTGTTTTAAAATCATATTTTAAAATTGACAAAAACTAGTTGCAAAAACTACTGACCGTTTTTCCTTAAAAATTAAATTTAATTCTTTTTGGGTTCGAGATTGAACCAATGGTGGTGGAACAAGTCAGATTTTTGGTCCAAGGGTGACTAGAATAATGGTTTTTCATCCAACCATGACTTATAGTTAGTCATGACTTCCTTCAATGGTGGATGACAAAGGTGGTGTTGAAGTAGAACTTAAAATATTAGTTCATAATGTTCTTGAAATGTTCTTCAAAACTTACTTTGATTTGATCTAATTTTTTGTTTGACATTGGTTTTAATTTTATTTATAAAATATTAAAATTAAATTTAATGATTTTTCAAAATTGGATTGGACAAAAAATAGTTTTGTGAAGTTTCAAAACTTAATTACAGTAGGGACTCTTGGCTTGTTCAAGTTGGATACAATTAGGTCTCCTATTTAATTTTTATCTATTTCTCTAAAAATTAGGAGATTTTTTTCTAATTACTTGAGGAGATAGTATTCTAATTAAATTAGGAGATTATTTTCTAATTATATTAAGAGATTATCTTTTAATTAAATTAAAAAAATATTGTCTTCCAACTAAATTAGGAGATTATCCTCTACTTAAACTAGGAGATTGTCTCCTAATCAACTAGGAGATCTCCTCATCAAATAAGAAATTGTCCTTTACTTAAACTAGAATATTTTCTTATAACTAAATTATAAGGTTATCTTCTAATTACTTGAGTAGATTGTATTCTAGTTTGTCTTCTAATTGAATTAGGATATTGCATCCTAATAAAATACGATTTTGATTCTTAATAAAATACCACCTAAACTAAGGTCCTTTTTTAACTAGGATTAGGATCAAAGAATTCTAATGAGATTAGAATAATTTTCATTTTTCGTTAGAAAAAAAAAAGATAGAAAACTTGTTTGGTTGATTTTGTAGTTGTAAAAAAATTTGAAAAAAAAAAACAAAAAACTCATTTGGTTGTAACACTTCTAAAAATTTTTTGGTAACTAGCTTGTATACTTTAACATAATTCTATGCAAATGAAAAGTTAGAACAACAGTCCCATAGCGGATCATCCCATAATTTTTAAACGTACTACAAATACATCCCATAGCTTTCATACATGTTACACTCATTTTGCACTCGGATTCATTGGACAATTTTCACAGACAACATTATCCATTTTACAGCATATGGATTCATTGGATCATGTTGAGATAATGGACCCATATGTGGGTTTCCTATAAGTTTCTGCAAAGCTAGCGGATCATTTGGTTGACATGTTTGGCTCGTTTCACTAGATTTAGACAAGAGAGAGAATAAGAGCTTCTAACGCGCGAGAGAGAGAGAGAGAGAGAGAGAGAGAGAGAGAGAGAGAGAGAGAGAGAGATGGAGAGCTTCAGATGTTTGCACTTAGAGAAGATGAAGAGAAGAAGACTTTAGGTTAGATGAGAAATTTTTTTTATATAAGTGTTCAATATATGGGTATTTTGCTTCTAACAAAATTCGAAGCCTAGACCTCATTAAACTTCGATGTGCAATAAAAGTGTTTGCTTTTTTTGAAAATGACTTTTTTGTTTTGTTTTTGATATCACCCCTCATTTTCAAAATGATTACAAGAAAAAAAATAAAAATGGTTATTAAACGAGTTTTTTTTTTCTTATTTTCTACAAAAGTCAAAATAAAAATGAAATATAGGAAATGAAAGCGTTAACAAATAAGGCCTAGGAATGTGATTTTCAACGATACATTACCCAGACTAGAACCCTATTTTAAGTAGGTTTTTGACTAAAGACTCCTAATGAGATTATGGATTGATCAAAATTTAGAATTTGATTCTTAATGGTCATCCACCCAAACTAAAATTCTAGTTTGACTAAGATGCTAATTAAAGGATCTTAATAGGATTAGGACTCTTAATTGGAATCAAATTGGGAATTTGATCCCAATTAAAAGATCAACCAAAATAAACTCCTAATATGACTAGAAAATTGATTATACAATCCTAATAGGATTAGGACTCTATAATATTAATTGATTAATTTTGAAATCATTAATTTTAATTTAATTAAAATTAAAGTTTTTAGACCCTGTATAAAATTTAAAGATGGATAACATGAAATTAAAAGTACTTCTAAAATGATAATAGAAATCCCGAATTAATATAAAAAGATTGATCTTGAAGTTTGAGTTTCACGTAAGATGACTCTGGAGTCAAATGTACTTTCGGAGGCGTTTAAGCTTGTGAAGGATGGTTAGACAAGTTTTTGTTGTTTTTAGGTCAAAATAAGATTTTCATTCAATCTGGAAGGTCGAAACATAGGTTGAAGTAATATAAGGTGTATTAGAAGTTTGAAATATTACGGAGTTGAAACACATTTTTAGAGACAATTCGAATAGGAAGAGATTGTACATGTAACGCCTCAAAAATCACCTTGGACGACATTACAATTTAAAATCATTCACATCATGAGAGCAACTAATATAATCCACCAATAATACAAAATTCATTCATCATATCTAATATTTACAACATCATCCCAAAAGAATATATTCAACCATGACAATTACATCCAAAAGAATCAAATTTTCTCGCAGCGAAAATAACAAAAGATTTATCTTTACATAATCTCAAAAGAAATTTCCTATTCTAGTACCTGGGAGAGTATAGCCCTTAGCATCTACCTCGGGTTCTACGTGCCTGTCTAGAGGAGCTTCCAAATGTAACTGTTCATCGACTCCGACCTCCTCCTCTAACACGTAATCTGTAAATATATTGTTTGTAGGGGGTGATCACTAAGCTCTGTAGCAATATTCTTCTCAAACTCGAACAAGGTTTAGAAAACATGTAAAATAAGTCGGTCTCATTTCACAAAATATTATATATTAACTTTTGAAAGAAAACATGAACATTTTAATAGATCTCAAGTTTACACAATAGCAATAAATTAAGTGAAGTAATAATACCAAATTACAATTTACAAATCATTTTCAACTATAAACCATTTCCCCCAAGTTCTTGTAAAATCTCATACTTTCACAAGCTCTTGTAGAAAATTGTTTCTAGTATAATAAACTATTTCCAATTGTAAACCATTTCCCACAAGTTCTTGTAGAGTCTCATACCTCTACAAGCTCTTGTAAAAAATCGTTTCTGGTACTATAAACAATAATCGTTCAATAGTGTAATCCCATATTTTCATGTATGTTGGTTGTTTCTCATGAATCTATACAATGACTCTACCTCGTTCACCCAATCATAACCACACAAACCACTTTAGGAAGGACGTATACTATCTCCCACGGCATTGACGAATTCTTCCCACGAAAGGTATACCATCCCTCAGATTCGAACTTACGTGAACAATAGTGGTTGCTCTTACAAACAACAAACCACTATAAGTGTTAGGAAACCATCTTACCCCCACTGGGATAGACTAGCCTCTAACACTCTATGGCAGTGCTCGAATGCAATTCAAGTCCATCACAACAACCATACAAGAGATGCAATTCCAACCAAATTCTCAAGTCACAAGGAAATCCAAAATCCTCAAATTTCACGTTTTGTAATACAAGAGAACAATTTAAGTAAATAAGCAAGAGATCATCACAACATTATTTTATTACCCAACACAAAGTACTAGGGTTTCGAAATCAAGAACAAAGAAAGAGTCAAGAGGAAAACCCCTTTCTCTTGAAATCTAGGGTTTTGAGTCAAGAAAAGAGTTTTCATAGTTATTTAACCATAACTTGTTTAAAACATGTTAATCTTTGCAAAAATAATGAGAAATGATGATTTCATAGCATATATATATATAAATGAGAGGGAAAACATACATATACATACAAGCCCTAGCTCAATGGACAAGAATGGAAGAAACCCTTACCTTTCTCCTTGGCTTTGGTGTGAAGGACAAGAAGATTTGATCTTGAATCACCCTTAAAACTCTTATTTTTCCTTTCTTTCTTCCTCTCTGAGTCTTTCTATTGGGGTTCTAAGAGGTTTGGAGTGAGAGTGGGGTGAAAGAATGGGAGCAAATGTGTGACACCACAAAATTCAGGGGTCCGTTGATTACCCATCAACCCGCAGAATACCCATGGATACCGAGTAATTCGATATCATGCCATTATGTCCCATTTATCGGGAACCATAATTTTTACGAAATTCGGGCAGAGTCTCCTTTGTACAGGAAGCTCTACCAAAAACTCAACCTGTGCAATCATATAATAACAAGACCCATACGAGGTCCAATATTCAACAATGACCACACCGGGTCCAATTATAAGTAAACATTGGCCACACCGGGTCCAATTATCCATATTTATATCAATACATGCAAGGATAGTTTAACAATAGTCTATATAAGTTCTATTACAATTATTTACAAAAGATTACATGCCCAAAATATTATTCTCACAAATGTTTTTCATTAACACAAAATAAAGCCACATTCGGCTTTCTTCAAACATGAGGGTCCAAATTGGAGCTATCCACCGATGTATCCCTCCCACTTGAAATATTTTCTTATATAGGGTGAGCCAACGCCCAGTAGAATAATCCCTACAGAGGCTATTCCCCACCTTAGATGCATATATAGTGTGTATAAGCAACAAACAACATTTAACAATCATTCCATACAAGAATATGCATTAAACATGGAATGTAATCATGTCATGCCATGAAATGAGATGATACTCACTCATGCACTTAAACCCAAGTCGTCACCGACTCCCACGATACAATGCAATGCCAAGGTATATTGAATTCGTCAATTGATGAAAAAATCCACCAAATAATCGTTTGAAATAAAAGTTGTTTTATTATAAAACCAAATCATTGATGGGTGTTGCTCATTGTATGAGTACTTTGTAAATCAAAATCTTTTGTCTTATTGGGCAACGAATTTTGGATTTTATACCGTCGATTTCGTACACCATATTACACTTTTTCAGAATTTCACCACAGGGGAGTGTATAACCAAGTTGCCGGGTCTTGCACCCGAGGGGGGAATCTACCCCTTCTTACTATACACGACACAAGTTTTTCTTTCATGTAACCATACGACTCATTTGAATTTTTAACCCAACTTTCTTGAGTCCACCCATCAATCACCAAAAATGGTGTTTGATTAACCATGCATACACACACCCACACTCATGACTCATGTCAGTTTCATGTTCATATTACAATGTATGCCAAAAGAACAATTTCTACATATCAATGTCTACCATGGCGATTTATATCATATGAAAATAATCTCCATAATTTCATCACAATGTCAAAACATCAACTTAATTTAAAAGGCAAAATATAGCACATAACAGCCCATAAGAAAATCAGCCCATAGTGGCCCAAAATTTAGCCGCTAAACTGCCAACAAATCAACCACTAAGCAGCCCATAAATCAGCCACTAAGCAACCCACAATTCAACCAGTAAGTAGCCTACAAATCAGCCACTAAGTAGCCCAAAATTCAGCCACTAAACTGCCCCTTAAACAGTCCCTAAACGGCCATAAAACAGCCCTAATAAACAGCCATAAGACAGCCCATAAAATAGCCATAAACTGCCCCTTAAAACAATCATAAAAGAGCCCATAAATCAGCCACTAAGCAGCCCATAATTCCGCCACTAAGAAGCCCCTTAAACAGTCCATAAACGGACACTAGACAACTCACAAATCAGCCATAAATCAGTCATGTTTCAGCCACAAAAATGACCCCTTAAGGTAGGAGTAAAACCAAAGTAGGAAGAACCCTACCTCTTGTAGCGTGTAGGAAGTGGTAGAACTTCTAAAAACATCAAAACAAGCCCAAGAACCTTTGATTCCTCCAAAGTCTTTTCTTTTGACCTTCGGTGAAATTCACTTTTCTTGGTACATACATGTAGCTCTCGTCGAGGAGATGAACTTTGATCCTTGGCTTGACGAATTCCGGCCGACAGAACTCCGGGAATCTTGGATTGAAGCTTGACGAACTTACTTATTTTTATCTCTTTTCACTCTCTTCTCTCCATGGCCGGCCAAGGGTCAAGAACATAAGATATTTTTCCTAAAATATCTAAGTTAAGTAGATATTTATAGTCCTGTATGTGTGGTCTACATCGTACCACATATTTCTGACTTCCGGGTCCGTTTTTGTCCCGAAACAACTCGTTATACCTCGGATATAGTTCAAAATAATTTTATTGGACCTTTAACTTAATTTAAAGAAAATTTTAAAAAAATTCATTTTTGAGGACCTTTAAAATGTCATTTGTTTTGCAGTCGCCTTGAACGATGTGCAAAAATCTGACTATCTCGGAATTCGACGAAAGTTGACAAGGTGACTAGATTTTGCGATACAAATTCAATGGCGAACTTCGTTTTCTCATCCGAGGTCTAGAACATGAGTATTTTAAATACACATTAAGATAAAAAATTACCATTTTGCCCTTTCTAAGAAAAAGTTTAAATTTTCCCGGGTTTCACATTCGTCCCCCCCTAAAAGAATTTCGTCCCCAAAATTCACATACATATGCACATACAGTCACATGCATATGCAACAGTCAAATAATACTAAAAGACTATAAGAATGTACCTCCATCCTCGAATAAGAAAGGATAATTGGTACAGATGGTGTCCTCGCGCTCCCATGTCGCCTCCTCTACTCCTCGGTGCTGCCACAGTACCTTCACTAGTCACACGATCTTGCCTCATAAAATCTGTTCCCGACTATCCATGATGCACACTGGTCCCTCCTCGAATGTTTCATCTCCACCAACAACAAGCTCTCCCCAATCCACCACATGAGTCGGATCCAGGGTGTATTTCTGGAGCATAGAGACATGAAAAATTGCATGGACACCCGATAGATTTGGTGGTAACGCCAACCGGTAAGCCACTACACCCACCCTTTTAAGTACCTCGAAGGGCTCGATGTACCTCGGCAACAACTTTCCCTACTTACCAAACCTGACGACTCCTCTCCTAGGCATTTCCTTCAAGAAGACATGATCTCCCACCTCAAACTCTAGAGGTCACCGCTGTCTATCGGCGTAGCACTTTTGTCAGCTCTGAGTCGTGAGAAGACGCTTCCATATCAAGTCCACCTTCTTAGAGGTGTCCCTGACCAAATCTGGACTCGTAGAGGGTCTCTCTCCCACCTCCATCCAACAAACCAGAGAACGGCATGACCTCCCATGTAATTCCTCATAGGGTGTCATCTGCATGCTCGCCTGGTAATTGTTATTGCATACGAACTCCACCAAGGGTAAGTGATCTTCCTAGCTACCCTTGAGATTTAGGACGCATGCCCGTAGCATGTCCTCTAAAGTCTGGATAGTCCTCTCAGACTGACCGTCTGTCTGGGGATGAAAAGCAGTGCTCATCATTAACTGTGTTCCCATGGTTTGCTGGAAACTCTCCCAAAAATGAGCTGTAAACCTAGGATCTTGGTCCGATACAATAATTACGGGCACTCCATGCAGCTAGACAATCTCTCGTATATATAACCTATAGAATTCTTCCAGTGTGAAGGTCATCCGCACGACTAAAAAGTGTGCCAACTTGGTAAGCCGGTCCACTACTACCCACACCGCATCATGACCCCGTGAAGTCCATGGCAAGTGAGTCACAAAATTCATCGTGACATGTTTTCACTTCCACTTAACTATCTCCAAAGGCTAGAGTAACCCTGCTAGTCTCTGGTGCTCAGCCTAACCTGCTGACACGTNTGTTTTCACTTCCACTTAACTATCTCCAAAGGCTAGAGTAACCCTGCTAGTCTCTGGTGCTCAACCTAACCTGCTGACACGTGAGACATCGGTTAACAAAATTTCCAACATCTTTCTTCATCTCGCTCCAATAATATTGGCGACGAAGATCATGAGACATCTTCGTGCTACCTGGATGCACATCAAAACGGGAACAATGGAACTCACTAAGAATCTCTTATTTGAGCTCCACAGACTGGGGAACCACAATTCTTCCCCTAAATTGAAGACTACCATCTGAGTGAATGGTCCAGCCCTCGTCACCTTTACCTAACCATACTCGGTCCCTAAAGGATGATAACTTTGTATCCCGTCTCTAGGACTCAATCACTCTACTCAGTAGGGAAGGTGTAGCCACCAAGCTCCTCAAAGTACCCTGAGTCTGATCTCCATAATGTAGCCTGAACTGTCTCATAGTCTTGAGCATCTGCCACTCCCGAGAAGCTACACTAGCCAAAACTCCCCGTGACTTTCGGCTAAGTGCATCAGCCACCACGTTTGCCTTACCAGGATGGTAATGCAAAGTGAAGTCATAGTTCTCTAAATACTTCATTCACTGGCGTTGTCTCATGTTGAGGTCCTGCTGTGTGAAAATATACTTCAAACTCTTGTGGTCCGAAAACACTTCAAATTGCTCACTATACAAGTAGTGGCGCCAAGCCTTCAAGGCAAAGATAATGGCCGCCAATTTCACGTCATGAGTAGGATAATTCTGCTCGTGATTCTTCAATTGCTGAGAACCATAAGCTACTACCCTTCCGGACTGCATCAAAACACATCTCAACACGTCCTTCGAGGCATCACAGTAGACCGTGTACCTCTGCCCTTGTTATGGGATTATCAAGATCGGAGCTGAAGTAAGCCTTCGTTTCAACTCCTGGAATGCCTTCTCACAAACTTTATTCCACTCAAACTTGACCTCTTTCCGAGTCAACTTAGTCATAGGTGCAGCTAATCGAGAGAAGTCCTCAATAAACCTCCTATAGTACCCTGCCAATCTCAAAAAACTGCGTATCTCGAAGACTGACTTTGGCCTCTCCCAATTCATAATCGCCTCAACCTTCTCCGGGTCCACGGATACACCCAAAGGCGATACCACGTGTCCCAAAAATTTCACCTTAGTAAGCTAGAATTCACACTTGTTGAACTTGACGTATAACTGATAATCTCTCAATGTCTGGAGAACAATTCTCAAATGACCCTCATGCTTCTCTTCAGACTTGGAGTAGATCAAGATGTCATCAACGAAGACCATGACAAACTGATCTAAATAGGGTTGGAATATTCTATGTATGAGATTCATGGATGCTGCTGGAGCATTCGTCAACCCAAATGGCATCACTGTGAACTCGAAATGCCCATACAGCATTTTGAACGCCGTCTTAGGGATGTCTACCTCTTTAACCCTCAACTAATGGTAACTAGTACGAAGATCTATCTTCGAGTAGACCCGCACCTCTCTCACCTGATCAAACAAGTTATCAATCCTCGAAAAAGGGTATCTATTCTTGATATTAACCCTATTCAACTGCCCATAGTCTATGCACAATCGAAGGGTTCTATCCTTTTTCTTGGCAAACAATACTGGAGCGCCCCAAGGTGAAGTGCTCAGTCTAATGAAGCCCTTGTCCAATAATTCTTGCAACTGGACCTTGAGTTCTTGTAAATCAACTGGTGCCATCCTGTGTGGAGTCATAGAGATAGGCGATGTACCGGGATGTAACTCAATGGTGAAGTCTACATCCTTATGTGGAGGTAATCCCAGTAGTCATCCAAAAAAATATCCTCATACTCACATACAACCCGAGGAAAGCCCAACTCTTGTCTTGCCTCGTCTTCCAGGGTAAGGCTTGTAAGCCAACCCATCAACTGTCCGTGCCATCTAGAGTCGTACATGGCCTGAGGTAAAGCATCACGTTTTTTCCCCTGGAATTTGAAACAAATACCCTCCGGTGTATAAACAGTAACCCTCTTTCGATCACAATCAATGACTACCCGATGTGCCGCCAACCAATCCATACCAAGGATAACATCAAACTCAGACATGTTCATGACCCTAAGATCCACGGTGAGTAAATTTTTTGAGATCTCTAACTCACAACCTTGACATATCTGATCAATTCTCAGCCTAGCTCCTAGGAGAGAACTTACATGCAATGACTCTTTCAAGGTCTCAACCTCTAAGCCCAAGTCTTGCACACAAGATGCAGTAATAAATGAATGCGATGCACCGAAATCAAATAATACCTTTGCCCATAAGCGAGAGAGTAGAAATGTATCCTGTATCACCGACGGATCTATCGGCTCAGTCTGAGGTATCATGGCATAGACACGCCCCTGGGTCCCCGAATTACTTGCTTGTAAGCCCTGGCCTCGGCCTCTACCCATGCCCTGGCCCATCTGGACGGATTGCGGAATCCGCACACGAAGTAGTTTGGGCCTGAGTCACATTTTGGAACTGGTACTGGATCCCCTAGCCCATGATAGGGTGATGATGAGTATAATGTGTCTGTGGCTGCCCCACCGAAGTCTAAGACTGAGATGACCCATAACTTTGGGATCCTTGCCTCTGAGGACAATCCCGTTTCATGTGACCCGGTTGGTGGCAATGATAGCAAGTCCTCTGGCCTTCCTTGTAGGAAGGCCGTTGATTTCTCCCACCTTGGGAGGATTGACCTTGGCCTTGGCCTTAATAGCTGCGGCCCTATCCCTGAAACCCTTGTGGAGTAGAAGTCCTCTACTTCTTTACCAAGCTAGAATAAGAGAATTGACCCTTCTTCTTCTTGTCTTTTGCACCAGACTCCCGGATACTCCTTGTGTCATCCACCTCTCTCTCAATGGCCATAGCAGTCGCAACCATCGAGTCTAACTTAAGACCATCCTCAAATTTTCTCACTTTGGCCATATTTATGGCCACGTAGTCATCAGCGAAACGAGCTAACTCTGTGAACTTAGCCACGTACTCCATCACCGTCATCGTCCATTGTCTCAAGTCTAAGAACTCCTGAGCCTTGGCATGTCGAGCAACCATTGGGAAGTACTTGCCCATAAAGAGCTCCTTGAATTCTGCCCATGTAATTACCTCTAAGTTCTTTGAGTCCTTGACCCAATCCCACCACACTTAGGATTCTCCCTCTAGCTAAAAAATAGCTAGCATTATCTTCACGGTATCGGAGGTAATCTCCATAGCCCTCAAGATCTTGCCCACTTGTCAGAACCAATGGTCAGCCACCATAGGATCCGTGCCTCCCAGAAAGATCGGGGGATTGTGTGCCTTGAACTTTTGGAGGTAACTTGAACCTCCTTGACTCCTACTTGCACCTGTCTGTGCAATAGTAGTGGTTGTAGCACTAGCTTGTGTAATGGTAGCCGCCGCCGCACCAATAGCCTCCATGAAGGCTTGTTGGTCAAAGGCCAGTGGTGGTGGTTGGTTGTTCCGTCCACCCCGATGTCCCCTTCCTCTAATTGCCATCTACACACACATAAGATAGCAATAGATCAATTAGTTAATATCCCAAATTAGAGATCAAGTATTTAGTAGACATTTACACATTGAACTATACCGTTTATCCCTTTTTTCCAAACTCTCAAGGTTATATTTCCTAACCCCAGTATATTCCCTTCCATATACATCTCTATCATGCATATAATTCACATAACAAGTAACACATGACATGTAGCAAGTAGAGCACATAACATGAAATACATGTGGAATGCAATGGTCTATACCCATGCCCATCGAGCCCTAGGTTATTCGTATGCCTATGCTCTGATACCAAGCTGTGACACCCCAAAATTCAGGGGTCCATTGATTATCCATCAACCCACGGAATACCCGTGGATACTGAGTAATTCGATATCATGCCATTATGTCCCATTTATCGGGAACCATAATTTTTATGAAATTCGGGCAGAGTCTCCTTTGTACAGGAAGCTCTACCAAAAACTCAACCTGTGCAATCATATAATAACAACACCCATACGAGGTCCAATATTCAACAATGACCACACCGGGTCCAATTATAAGTAAACATTGGCCACACCGGGTCCAATTATCCATTTTTATATCAATACTTGCAAGGATAGTTTAACAATAGTCTATATAAGTTCTATTACAATTATTTACAAAAGATTACATGCCCAAAATATTATTCCCACAAATTTTTTCCATTAACACAAAATAAAGCCACATTCGGTTTTTTTCAAACATGAGGGTCCAAATTAGAGCTATCCATCGGTGTATCTTTCCCACCCGAAATATTTTCTTATATAGGATGAGCCAACGCCTAGTAGAATAATCCCTACAGAGGCTACTCCCCACCTTAGATGCATATATAGTGTGTATAAGCAAGAAACAACATTTAACAATCATTCCATACAAAAATATGCGTTAAATGTGGAATGTAATTATGTCATGCCATGAAATGAGACGATACTCACTCATGCACTTAAACCCAAGTCGTCACCGACTCCCATGACACAATGCAATGCCAAGGTATATTGAATCCGTCAATTGACAAAAAAATCCACCAAATGATCGTTTGAAATAAAAGTTATTTTATTATAAAACCAAATCATTGATGGATGATACTCATTGTATGAGTACTTTGTAAATCAAAATCTTGTGTCTTGTTGGGCAATGAATTTTGGATTTTATACCGCCGATTCCGTACACCATACTACACTTTTCTAGAATTTCACCACAGGGGAGTGTATAACCAAGTCGCCGGGTCTTACACTCGAGGGAGGAATCTACCCCTTTCTGCTACACTCGACACAAGTTTTTCTTTCATGCAACTATGTGACTCATTCGAATTTTCAACTCAACTTTCCCGAGTCCACCCATCAATCACCAAGAATGATGTTTGATTAACCATGCATACACACACCCACACTCATGACTCATGTCAATTTCATGTTCATATTGCAATGCATGCCAAATGAACAATTTTTACATATCAATGTCTACCATGGCGATTTATATCATATGCAAATAATCTCCATAATTTCATCACAATGTCAAAACATCAACTTAATTTAAAAGGCAAAATATAGCACATAATAGCCCACAAGAAAATCAGCCCATAGTGGCTCAAAATTTAGCTGCTAAACTGCCCACAAATCAGCCACTAAGCAACCTACAATTCAACCACTAAGTAGCCCACAAATTAGCCATTAAACAGCCCACAATTCAACCACTAAGTAGCCCACAATTCAACCACTAAGTAGCCCACAAATCAGCCACTAAGCAGCCCAAAATTCAGCCACTAAATCGCCCCTTAAACAGTCCCTAAACAGACATAAAACAGCCCCAATAAACAGCCATAAGATAGCCCATAAAATAGCCATAAAAAGCCCCTTAAAACAACCATAAATCAGCCACTAAGCAGCCCCTTAAACAGTCCATAAACGGACACTAGACAGCCCATAAATCAGCCACAAATCAGTCATGTTTCAGCCACAAAAATGACCCCTTAAGGTAGGAGTAAAACCAAAGTAGGAAGAACCCTACCTCTTGTAGTGTGTAGAAAGTGGTAGAACTTTTGAAAATACCAAAACAAGCCCAAGAGCCTTTGATTCCTCCAAAGTCTTTTCTTTGGAACTTCGGTGAAATCCACTTTTCTTGGTACGTACACGTAGCCCTTGTTGAGGAGATGAACTTTGATTCTTGGCTCGATGAATTCCGATTGACAAAACTCCTTGAATCTTGGATTAAACTTTGAAGAACTTACTTGTTTTTCTCTCTTTTCACTCTCTTCTCTCTATGGCCGGCCAAGAGTCAAGAACATAAGATATTTTTCCCAAAATATCTAAGTTAAGTAGATATTTATAGTCCCGAATGTGTGGTCCATATTGCACCGCATATTTCCAACTTTCGGGTCTGTTTTTCGTCCCGAAACGACTTGTTATACCTCAGAGTTAGTTCAAATTAATTTTATTGGAACTTTAACTTAATTTTAAGAAAATTTTTAAAAAATTCATTTTTGGGAACCTTTAAAATGTCATTCGCCTCGCAGTCGTCTTGAACGATGTACAAAAATTCAATTATCTCAGAATTCGACAGAATTTGACAGGGTGACTAGATTTTGAGATACAAATCCAACCGTGAACTTTGTTTTCTCATCCGAGGTCTAGAACATGAGTGTTTTAAATACGCATTAGGATGATAAATTACCATTTTGCCCTTTCTAAGAAAAAGTTCAAATTTTTTCGGGTTTCACATTCTTCCCCTCTTAAAAGAATTTTGTCCTCGAAATTCACATACACATGCACATATAGTCACATGCATATGCAACAGTCAAATAATTCTAAAAGACTATAAGAATGTACCTCATTCCTCGAATAAGAAAGGATAATTGGTACGGATGGTGTCCTCGCGCTCCCATGTCGCCTCCTCTATTCCTCGGTGTTGCCATAGCACCTTCACTAGTCGCATGGTCTTGCCTCATAAAACTTGTTCTCAGTTATTCATGATGTGCACCGGTCCCTCGTCGAATGTCCCATCAACGTCAATAACAAGCTCTCCCCACACATGAGTCGGATCCAGGGTATATTTCTGAAGTATAGAGACATGAAAAATCGTATGAACACCCGATAGATTTGGTGGTAATGCCAACTGGTAAGCCACTACACCCACCCTTTCGAGTACCTCGTAGGGCCCAATGTACCTCTACGATAGCTTTCCCCGCTTACCAAACCTGACCACTTCTCTTCTAGGCATCACCTTCAAGAAGACATGATCTCCCACCTCAAACTCTAGAGGTCGTCGCCTTCTGTTGGCGTAGCACTTCTGTCGGCTCTGAGCCGTGAAAAGACGCTTCTGTATCAAGTCCACCTTCTCAGAGGTGTCCCTGACCAAATTCGGACCCATAGTGGGTCTCTATCCCACCTCCGTACAACAAACTGGAGAATGACATGACCTCCTATATAATGCCTCATAGGGTGCCATCTGTATGCTCGTCTGGTAACTGTTATTGTATGCAAACTCCACCAAGGGTAAGTGCTCTTCCCAGCTACCCTTGAGATCTAGGACGCATGCCCGTAGCATGTCCTCTAAAGTCTGGATAGTCCTCTCAGACTGACCGTCCATCTGGGGATAAAAAGCAGTGCTCATCATTAATTGTGTCCCCATGGCTAGCTAAAAACTCTCTCAAAAATGAGCCGTAAACTTGGGATCCCGGTCCGATACAATAGATATAGTCACTCCATGCAGCCGGATAATCTCCTGTATATACAACCTACAGAATTCCGCGAGTGTGAAGGTCATCCGCACTGCTACAAAGTGTGCCGACTTGGTAAGCCGGTCCACTACCACCCACACCGCATCATGACCCCGTGAAGTCCGTGGCAAGCGAGTCACAAAATCCATTGTGACATGTTCCTACTTCCACTCAACTACCTCCAAGGGCTGGAGTAATTTCGCTGGTCTCTGGTGTTCAGTCTTAACCTGCTAACACGTGAGACATCGGTTAACAAAATTTCCAACATCTTTCTCTATCCCGCTCTAATAATATTGGCGACGAAGATCATGGTTCATCTTCGTGCTACCTGGATGCACTGCAAAACGGGAACAATGGAACTCTCTAAGAATATCTTCTCTGAGCCCCACAGACTGGGGAACCACAATTCTTTTCCTAAACCGAAGACTACCATCTGAGTGAATGGTCCAACCCTCGTCACTTGTACCTAACTTTACTCGGTCCCTGATGGATGATAACTTTGCATCCCATCTCTGGGACTCAATCACTCTACTCAGTAGGGAAGGTGTAGCCACCAAACTCCCCAAAGTACCTTGAGTCTGATCTCCATAGTGTAGCCTGAACTATCCCACAGTCTCGAGCATCTGCCACTCCTGGGAAGCTACACTAGCTAAAACTTAATGACTTTGTTTCTCACTAGACTAGAGAAACTCACAATATTTGAAATCTAATAATAACTTCACATCCTATGGACACTTGAAGGCTTGGTGCCACTACTTGTATGGTGAGTAGTTTGAAGTGTTTTCGGACCACAAGAGTCTAGTATACATCCTCACATCCATTGTTGGGAATCATGCATTTTTAGTTGCTCTCATGATTGAATGGTTTATAGATATTAATGCCTTATAGAGTGGAATTTGGGGTGTTATAGGTTTGGTATTGGAACTTAGGAATTAAGTCTTGAATGGGAGCTATAGGTTTTGGATTACCCACAGGAGTACTAGGTATAGGTTGAAGAAACTCTAGGCCTGAATTTGTTGGAAGTTATATGTCTATAAGATAAGTGTGAGTTGTTGTTGAGTTAGGTTAGGTATTATTTATTTGTTAGAATTCATGAATTAGCTAGCTTAGAGTAATTGACAAAAATTTTGGGATAGATATGCAAATTTTATATCATGTTATTATGGATTATTTTAGTAAAAGGATGTTATTTTGGTTTTTGGTTAGTGAATGATGCTAGGCATGGGTCTTTATACATGTGTCATTACCTATATTGGAGATGGGTATGAGATATGATTAGAGGGAAAAGACACCCAAACCCGAATTGGATAATTGTAGTAGAACCATCAATCAAGTGGACTACCTTTCACTAATTGGGCCATAACTCTGTGTTAAATAGTCTAAATTGTGCACCCTTTTTTTTGTTAGAAGCTTACCTTACACTATTAATGTCTGAGTTAAATCAATTTATTCTCCAAATTTGATCAAAAATATGCACTTTATTCTTTCTTGGATAACAAAGTATTGTGCTTCTCTTCTTAAACTATGAATGACTCATCCTTAAACAAGCTTCAATCATTATTTAGGCTGTGATTTAGAGACACCTCCTTGTGGATTGAAGTGTTTTTATGGATAACAAGATAGAATGTGATTCTGGTTTGGTGTCTTGTTGACTCTAAGTATTCTATTCTACTATTAGTGTTGCTTATATTTTTGGAAGTCAAGAAGATGTGATAATGCAATTTGGATGTGTGGAGGTAAGGTCAACTTAGATGTTTTTAAGATAGATTAAGCTTTGAATATTAAGGTTGTAAAACTTGGAAAAATTTGAATTTTTATGAAAAAGGGTAAAACGGTAATTCGTCGCTACGATACGGGTTCAAAACCCAAATTTTTCTTGAATTTGGCTAATGAAACAGGCCTCACTGTTGAATTTGTCCTGCGAAATCTAGTTATTTAGTCAATTTTTGTTGAATTCCAAGACAGTCGATTTTTTTCGAAGTTTACGATGTGACTGGGTGTCGCAGGACTAAAATATACGCGATCGGGTCTTACTTGCAAAACATGAAAAATAATTGTAAGTTAGTTCAAATAAAATATTTTGAACATAAAACGAAATGAGATTTAATTGATTTGGGATAAAATTAGATCAAAAAAAGACAGGATGTGTGGTGCGTTTTGGGCCAAGTATCCTAGGGGTATAAAAGGGAGAAAATCAAAATTTTTCCCCATTTGGCTACTGATTTTTTGTATAGAGAGAGAGAAGAAGAAGAGAGAAAGCAAGGGTTTCTTCCATCTTCTCCTTGTGATCTAGGGCTAACCTTTTGTCGGATTACTTCGGGCCAAGAACAAAAGTCGATCTACGTGACGAGAATTACGTCTATGTATCAAAAATTGTAGATTTTGCCGAAGTCTCCAGATCGAGATATTTGAAAATCAAGGTTTGAATCTTGATTTGGGATTCTTGGAGTTTCTACCACTCGTATTGTGCTTCAATAGGTAGAGTTCTTCTCCTAGCTAGGTTTATTTACAACCTAGGGTTTGCATATGAAATGGACAGGTTGATTCGAGATGTAATCTCTTGTCAAGATACACTCCCAGTGTAACTAGAGTATGAAAAATGGTGTGAGAATGAATAAAATCAATTTTACATATATTGAGTTTGTTAAGGATTGCTCATTAGGTGATTTTAAGAGAATGTGATAAATTGAACATGATTATATGTTTATATGATTTTGTCTTCTGGGTGTTTGAAAAAATGCCTATGATTGATTAAGTATGTTATTTGAATGAAATTGATATAACATGCTTGTGATGATGTTGGAATGTAATTATATTCTTTATTATACAAATTACATTGAGAATTGAGAATTGTTCATGTTGTGCTCACGACATATTGTACATAATGTTGAATTTGTAATTAAAAACGTGGTTGCATAGTGATATGACATGAAATTGTTCATTACATTGCATATGCATTAGTAGCATCACATTCGTGGGTATTTGACATGAGTGTGAGTTTGTGTGCATGTTTTTGGATCAAACACCATTCTTGATGGTTGAGGTGTGGACTTGGAAAGGTTGGACCTAGGTCCGATTGAGTTGTATGGGTTGCATGAAAAACTTGTGTCAGGTATAGTAAGAGGGACTAGAATCTCCTTTGGGTGCAAGACCTGATTATCGGTTTATACACTTCCGACAGTGAAAGTCCAAAAAAGTGTATTGGTGTGAGTGGAAGCTAGAGGTGGGATACCAAAATTTGTGTTGGTGTGGTAGATAGATGGTGCGAGTCTAGGAAATCACCTACCTAACAAAGACACATGGTTCATTTTATAAAATAGTCATTGGATGTGTAACATCAATGGTACAGGCTTGAAATGCCTAGGTACATATGCATGACATTGTATGTGTTATGGGAGGTAGTGAAGGCTCAGGTTGCATTGTGTGTGTGAGTCTCATCTCATAGCATGATATGACATGACATTGTGAATTCCAATATGATTGTATATTCTTAGATGAATGCTTGTTTGATTATTGAACTGCATGTGAACATTTCATATGCATTTAGGTTGGGAGGTAGCCTCTTTAGGAGATACTCTATTGAGCGTGGCTTACCCTTTATGGGGACAATATTTCAGGTGCAGGAGAAGCACTTGTGGATGACCCTTACATGGGACCTTGTTGAGAAGAAGCCAAAATATGGCTTTAAGCTTGCATTTTGTAAAACAATGGTGTAAATTATTTTAGACTTGTAATAGTGTTGAAAGGGTTGTGTAATGAACCTTTACGGACTATATTTTGATTATAGTTTGATGTTGCAAGAGATTGGGTGAGTTAAAATTGAAAAAAGATTGAATTGGGGGAAAACTGGGTCCTGGTACTGGTAGCAAGTTGATAAGCTATCAGTATGACGATTCTAGTGGGCTTAGGTACCGGTAGCATCTTAAGGTACCAGTAGCTTGCTGGCAGTGGGCAGCTACTGGTAGCTAGGTTCACAGATACCGATAGCTCATTGGCAGAGGGCTCAACTACCGGTACCAAGTACACGAGTTACCGATAGTTCCTCTAAAATTTTCAGAAATTTAAAATAATTTTTCCAAACCTTCGGGTCTTGAGTCCTTTTGTTCAAAGGATGTAAATGGAGTAATATTGATGGCAAAATGATAGATATTGGACTTTGGAATAGTCATATGATGACATGGTGTCGAGTTATGTAGCATGCATGGGCACCTCCGCAAGTTGATGAGTGATCAATGGGTTGAGAAAGGACCCTCGGATATAGGTGCATCACAATGGTTATGGAAAGTATTGTGTGTTACTCAAAAGTCATAGAAATTAAGTTGGGAACTATGGGAGTGTTGTGTTTTCCTCTAGGGTGAGTATAATGGAATAAGTAGTACAATTCTCAAATATGATTATTGAAGGGATATGGTGCAGTAACCTTGAATGGGAGACTATTTTGGAATAATTGTAAACCCCCACATGTCTAAATTATCAACAATCGTCCAATTAGCTTCGTTTTGCATTTAACGTCTCCATTTACATCCTAAATCAAAATATAAGAATAATAAGTATATTTAGCCTCCAAATAAGTATAAAAGGTTAAATATGAAAAGAGAAAAAAATATGACATTTTGCATTCTCATCAATTAGCTAGTTTAGAGGAATTGAAGAAAAATGTTGATGGATATACTAGTTCTACATCATGTTGTTATAAATGATTCTAGGAGACGGATGGTAATTTGATTTTGGTTAATGAATAATGCTAGACATGGATCTTTATACAAGCCATACTATCTATATTGGAGATGAGTATGAGATAGAATTTGTGACAAAAGACACCCAAACTCGAGTTAGACAAGTATAGAAGAACTAAGCAGTCCGACAGACTACCTTTTACCAATTTGATTATAACTCTTTATTGGAAAGTCCAAATTATGCACCGTTATTTTTGTTAAAACCCTACCTCGTATATCTTTCCAACTATATAGGTCACACATACTAGAAATATCTGAGTCAAATCAGTTTATTCTCCGAAGTTAATCAAAAATCTGTACTATGGTGTTCCTTGGATATTTAAGTGTTGTACTTTCTTCTTAGACTTTGAAGGTGTAAACCCCCACATTTTTATCTTAATATAGTAATGTACTTGTTTAGTGATTCTTATATTTAATGATGTAAGAATAAACTATATATATTGAAACCGTAAGAATAAATACTAGAGAGGAATAAAATAATAATTTTAATGTTTTGAGTGTAAATTTATTTTAATTTTAAAATAAATCATAACAATAAATATTTTTAGGTTAAAATAACATTAAAAATGAATCCGGAACGTGTAAAAACCTTAGGGTAGTCATATGGATCAAATTGGAGATTCTTAGTGACAAAATCGTAATTTTAGAGAAAACAAAAACAGACTGTGAACAGTATTTTTCAGGGTTGGCTGTGTTTAAAACACTGATTTCAGCCCCTTTGCCCTCATTTCTTTCACTCCACTCTCACCCCACACCTCTTGGAACCCTAGGAGAAGGTAAAGGAAAGGAAGGAAAGGAGAAAGGAAGTCTATAGGGCTTGGACTTTCACTTGAAATTTTTGATTCAAGGTAGGGGTTTCTCTCTCTTATTTATTAAGGTTAGGATTATATATATATATATATATGTTTTTGACTCTAAATCTTATATATGTGTTAGTAAATCTTTGATGTTTGACATTATTACAAATATTATCATGTTTAAACAAGGCTATGGTTGGATTGCCATAAAACCTCTATTTCTTGTTTTGAAAACCCTTGTTCTCATGAGAGATGGATTTTTCTCTCAATATTCATTTGTTCTTGATTTCTAAAACTTTAGTGCTTTGTGTTGAGTAATAAATGATGTTGTGATCTCTTGTATTTTTACTTAATTGGTTATTGAAATTGTTACATGATAAATTTGGGGATTTTTGAGATATGCTTGTAAAATGAGAAATTGTGAATTTTGTATTTATTTAGAATTGTTGGTGAATTGAGAATATTTTGGTTTCCTCATTTGTATGGTTGTTGTGATGGACTTGGATTTCCATCGAGAGATGCCGTAGAGTGTTAGAGGTTAGTCTATCCCAGTGGGGTTGAGATGGTTTCCTAACACTTGTAATAGATTGTCATTTGGTAATGCGACCACTATTGTTCACTGGAGTTCGAACAAGAGATAGTATATTTTTCCTAGGAAGGGACTCGTTACTGTCATTGGGATGGTAGACACCCTTTCCTAAAGTGCTTGGGATTGTGATTGTGATTGGTGGACTAGGTATAATAGTTGGGTAGATTCATGAGAAGCAATCAACATACAGGATAAGGGGATGAACCAAAATACATGAGATGATGGGTTGGATCGTCTTGCCAGTGCATTGGTATGGGACAATGCATTGGAAGACGCCCTTCCTAAATGACTTAAATTTGAAAATAGTATATTGTTGTGAAATTTACTTTATCTTTTCACTTGATTATTGTTACGGTTTAAACTAGGGATCTATTTAAAATGTTCTATTTTTCCTTAAAAATTGATATATGGTATTTACGAAATGAGATCGACCGATTTTTATCTGTTTTCTAAACCTTGTTCGAGTTTGGGAGGATTTTTCTACAGAGCTTCATGCTCACCCCCTACAGTTAAACATTTTACAGATTATGGGCTAGAGGAGGAGCTCGATGCTAACGAGCAGGACCTTGGAGAAGCTTCATTAGAGGGGTACTTGGATCCTGAGTGGGACATTTAGAGATGTCATTTATTTGTGTGCTAGACTAGGAACGATTATGTACAATCATGTAAAGTCTAGTATTTTGTTTATTCCGCTACTAAGTTCAAATGTAGTTCTTTTGATGTAGTAGCTCTGGTTTGGGCTTATTCTTTTGGATAATGTTGTAAATATTTTATGGATAAATAGATCCGATGTGATCAATATAGTATAATTGCATAGGGTGTGTTTTGGGTAGAGCTCCCCGAACAAAGGAGACTCTGCCCGAATGTTATTAAATTAAGGACCCCCGGTTATTTATGGATTTTATTAGTTGTTCTCATGGTATGAATGATTTTAGAAGGTAATGCCTTCCAGGGTGGTTTTTGGGGCGTTACAATAATAATAGGAATTGTGGTTATGGTTCTTAAATGGACAGGAGGTTGTTTCATAACCACGTACTTGAGATTACCAATATTGGTTTGAAAATATTAAAGAGAGTTGATTAAATTTATTTTGAAAGTATTGCTGGTTTAAAAGGGTCATATGTAGGATACTTATTGCGGACGATATGCTTAGGTAGTCTTATTTCGTTGTGGACGTAGTTCACTACACTTAGACTCTCTAAAATATTAACAATTGAGAATCTCTTGGTTGAGTGTGGAGCTAATAGTTGACTTGTGTTTACAAATTTTGATTGAAAATTGAGGTCAATTTATCGAAACAAACTTATAGACATGTAAAAAAGGAAATCTAGAAAGCCTAATTAAGTTGTAGTAGTTACCTTTGACCCTCAATGATGTTGTATTAAAGAATTTAGAGGTTTAAAAGCTCGAGGTCACATATAGTAGACAATTATTGAAATAAGGATGATTTCAATGTTCGGTGTTAACTTCTATCGTTGTGTGAGATCTTTTAAAGTTATTGGAGTTGTGTGGTGGGAATAGGAAATTCTTTTTTTTTCTTTACTCGTTTAATCTATAATTAAGATAGATTTGAATAGGTTGAAGTTGAGGATCACTGATATGACAAGAATTAAAGATTGTAATTCCTGAAAAAGAAATCTTTACATTTAGTTGTGATGCTTGAAGGATATGATCTAAGGAATCAATTTTGATAAATATGCAGATTGGTTCACATGAGGGGAGAAACTGTTAAGCAAGTTTTTGGGATAAAAGGCTAAGGTAAACCTACTAACTAGTAGATCATTATGTCTCATATCTTATAAATAACTATTAAGGCTATAAGGACTAATGTGGTTAAATTGAATCTTTAGGAGTTTTCATCTCATGGCTAGTTTAGACGTGTGAATTGGTGGATTAAAATTTATATCAGAGCGCCCAATGAGCCAATTTATTAGATTTAATATTATTGGAATTAACCATTAGTTATGGTTACAATAATGAATGTAAGGACTATAAGCTTAAAAAGTGAGAATCAATCTCTTGAATAACTACGTGTGTAGTTTGATGGTTATAAATTATTTTTCTTAAATGGATTAGTGAGAGTACAATATATTAGCTGGAATAATAACAATGCATGACAAGAATTAATTTTATGATGCATGTATATATGATGAGACAATAAGACCTTTAAACCCCTCAACAAGATATTACAAAACTAAAAGATATTATGAATGTCTTATTGTGATCTTCTACCATTTTAAGTTTGTTAAGGACTCTTGAGGGTGATTAGTTGGCTATAGATATGTGGGGACTATTCATTTTAGGGAATTTTTAGTAGATTATTCAAGCATATGATGCCATGAGGTTGGATGCTAGTAAATTCCAAGATACTATTATGTTAGGGGCTTGTTGTTTATAAACGCCTACACTTATACAAATGGTGACTTAACTAGGGTAAATGGGCCAAGATGTTATTATGCGAGGTTCATTTATGCTAGAGACCAAAGGATGATTGAAATTTGCATAAGATGCATTAGGTAAGAGATACTTACTCATTAAGGATTAGTATAACCAAGATGCTATTATGTGAGGTTATATTAATTTAAGGTGGGACCTCAATCCCCACTAGAAATAAAAATTTCCTAATTCTATAGGAGGATGTAAGAGATTTGATAAATAGTGGGAGGTACCATTATGTTTTATTAGATCATTATGGCCAGCCTCAAGCCCTTATCCAGGATTATTGATTCCACCCGTTTGACCATCTTTAACTTCCTAGATTGGAAATGAAACTCGAGAATTATTCTCATTTTTTAAAAGAAAAGAAAATACTAGTGAAAAATATTTCCACTGCGGAAAGGATGGGTATTGTAAAAGAAACTGCTGGGAATATCTCGCTTTCATTAAGGACGTGCCTTTGAAATATATGTTTTTTACTGACATTGATTTGTTAGTTGGTTTTGCTTTAAATTAGGTATTCGATACTGCCTCTAGCTCTAACTTATATAATTGATTGTATGAACTAAAGGAAAGCAAAAAAGTAAGTAGAAGAGAAGTGTCTCTTCAACTGGGAAATGGAGCAAGTGTTGTTGCATTAACTATTGGAACATGCTACTTCCCATTGCGATTAGGAGTTGTTTTAGATTTTAGGAATTGTTTATTTTATGCCAAATATGAAAGTGGTTTTAGATACGTTTTTAAAGAAAAACATTTGTTCCTTTACTTTAGATTCTAATTTGATTGGGCTTGACATATTTCCCAACATTATCTATTTCTTAAACACGAATGGCAATCAAAATAATATTGAACATATTGATATGAATGTCGTCACTTATAAACGAACTAGTGATTATAAGAATCTTAGTTGTATACGATATATCATATTAGGTCATATTAATAAGGATGAGATTTGCATATTGCTTGATGATGGGTAATTAGTTCTATTGGCTTATGAAGCTCATCCAACATTTGAATCTTATCTCATGGGTAAGATGATCAAAACACCATTTATAGGACAAGGTGAAAAAGTTGCATATATTTTAGGATTAATACATAGTGATGTATCTGGACTACTGAGTTTAGTAGACAAAAGTTGTTACTTGTATTTCATAGCCCTCACCAATGACCATAAATGGTTAGGGTAAGTGCACTTAATGAAGTGAAAATCTGAAGCCTTTGAAAAGTTTGACGAATTTACAAATGAAGTAGAAAAACAAACTAGCAAAAGTATTAAAACTCTAGGATTAGATTGAGGAGATGTGTGACGCCCCAAACTTTGGGGGTTCTGAGTATATCACTAATGCAATTATCTTCCATTAAACCTTATTAATTAATTTAAGGCCTTGACTCAAGAGGTCCAATTCCAGTGAAATTTTGGCAATGTATCTTTTGTATAGGGAACTCTACCAAATCACAACCTGTCTCAACAACAATGACAATGACCATCCAAGCTCTAATGTAACTATCTAAACAAGATTGCTTACACTAATCATTAACTCACAAGTCTCTATAAGCCAACACGTAAAGTCTTTAAGTTTCAAGATGGCATGCCCAAATAAGTACAAGTCAAAAGAATAGATACAAGTTCTCAATAACACCTGCCTTGACAAAAGAGTATAGAAGAGTTGTATAAATCAAAATACAAGGCTGCTTAAATATATACAAATGGGACTTAGGTGTATCTAATCCATTAAAAGAAGAGCTATAGCTTTGGCTCTATCATCAAGCTAGGCCCAAATGCGAGCCATCCACGAAAGCATCAACAACGACTGAAATATTTTTCCCACGACAGGGTGAGCCAAAAGCTCAGTAGGAGTATCTGCTATAAGGCACGCCTCCCAATCCAATGATGCATATGATGGGTGTTATACATGCATATACTCAAGCATTCATTTGTGTAACACATAACATGCTTGCATAACAAACTTTGAACCCGACTTAGGCTCCCACAGCACATGTAATGTCACGCTCATGAACCAGACACTTCATGCCCATACAATCGAGTTAACTCAATGAAATTGTCATTTATTATTTTTTTTGGGGTAAGGTATTTATTGTAAAACTCAAGTAAATTTGAATTTTTACAAAAAATGGCAAAATAGTAATTAGTCACTACAGTACGGGTTAAAAAACCAAATTTTATAGAATTCAGATGACGAAATGGATCTCACCATTGGATTCGTCTCACAAAATTCAATCACCCAGTCAAATTTTATTGAATTCTGAGGTAGTCATATTTTTTGTATTTTATGAGGTGATCAGTTGTCGCGTGACCTAAAAATGAGGTATGGAATTAAATTTTAAAAATTAGAAAATAATTTAAAGTTAGTTCAAATAAAAATATTTTAAACTTGAACCGAGATGAAATTTAATTGATTCGAGACAAAATTGGATCCAGGAATGGAAGACGTGTGGTGCAACGAAGGCCAAGCATCTAAGGGGGATAAATAGGGGAGAAAATCAGATTTTCTCCCCATAACCATCAAATTTTTGAAAATAGAGAGGAAGAGAGGGAAAAGACAGGATTCTCCAACTTTTCTCTATAATCTACGAATCCATGTTCGTCAAATCAACTCCAGCCAAGCATCAAAGTTCGTCTACACAATAAGGGCTACACCTAAGTACCAAAAATTGAAGGTTTTGACGAAGAAAAAAAATGAGATTTTGGAGGAAACAAGGATTAGAGCTTGTTTCGGGTCTTGGGAGTTTTTTACCATTGTTTTATAATTCAAGAGGTAGGGTTTTTTTTCTAATTAGGTTTATTTTTAACCTAGGGTTCCATAATAATATGAGTAGCATGACTTGAGATGAATTCTCTTGTTTGATGTACTCCTAATGTAACTAGATTATGGAAAATGAGTATAGAAATATGTTAAACCAATCTCGCATGATTTGGGTTTGTAGAATTTACTTGTTTGGTAAATTCATGAAAAATGTGATAAATTGGGCATGATTGTGTGTTACATGATTTTATTATTTTGAAGGTGTTTGGTTAAATGTCTATGTGGATATCGAACCCATATGAAGTTTTACCATGAGCTGATTGTATCCATTGAGCAAATCTATGTTATTAGCATTGAAATGTTATAACATGTGTTGGGTATTGAGAATAGTTAAAATCAATTTTAGAATGAATTGAGTTTGTAAAAATTACTTGTTTGTGATTTATTGAGATATATGATGAAATTAGGCATATTATGTGTTACATGATTTTATTGCCTTGAAGGTGTTTGGTTAAATGTCTATGTGGATTAAATGTGTTATTAGCATTGATTTTGTTATAACATGCTTGAGATTTGATGCTGGTATATGCACATGATATATTGACATTGAGGTTAATGATGGTGGTTATATGCTTGTGATGTAATTTACCATGGAAAGAAAGGTTGTTAGATATTGAATTGTTCATAATGTGTACATGACATATTGAACACAGTTGAGAATTACAATTGCACATTTATATTGCATATGCACAGATTGTAAAACCCAGGTAAATTTGAATATTTGTGAAAAATGAAAAAACGGTAATTTTTCACTACGGTATAGGTTGAAAACCTGAATTTTTCTAGAACTTGGATGATGAAATAAAACCTTGCCTTGGATTCATCTCGCGAAATCTAGTTACCCAGTCAATTTTTGTTGAATTCTGAGACAGTTGAATTTTTTGCGTTTTACGAGGCAATCGGGCATCTTGAGAACTAAAAACGAAACATGAAATTAAATTTTAATTGAAAAATAATTTAAAGGAAGTTCATATAAAAATATTTTGTACTTAAAACAGGATAAAATTTAATCATTTCAGGACAAAACCGAACTCAGGAATGAAGGACGTGTGGCGCGACGAGGGCCAAGCATTCCAAGGGGTATAAATAGGGGAGAAAATCAAAATTTCTCCCCATTTTTAGCTGGGTTTTTACATTGGAGCGGAAGAGAGGGGAAAAGAGAGAGTTTCAACTTCTCTCTACGATCTACGGCGTTCTTGTGGTTGAATCGACTTGGGCCAAGAATTAAAGTTTCTCTACCCAACGAGGGCTACAACTACGTACCAAAAATTGTGAATTTCACCGAAGACTAAAAATTGGGATTTTGGGAAAAATCAAGATTTGAGCTTGGTTTGTGTTCTTGAAAGTTTCTACAACTTGTTTTTACGTTTCAAGAGGTAGAGTTTTTTTCCTAGTTAGGTTTATTTCCAACCTAGGATTGTTATATGGAATGAGTAGGGTGTTAGAAGTGTAATCTCCTTTGTGACATTGACCTATGATAGTTGAAATGTGGAAAGTGGGTATATAAATGGGTAGGATCAATTCTAGCTTGAATTAGGTATGTAGAAATTATTTGATGTGGTTTCTTGAGAAATGTGATATGTGTGGGTGTTTGATAAAATGCCTTGAATGATATATGTGAGGTTGATAAAATGCCTTAAATGATTGAAGTATGTTGTTTTGATGAAATTGGAATAACATGTTTGGATGATGTTGTAAACTGTAATTACATGCTTATGACATAATTGACAATTGAGAATATTGAATGAGTTAGAATGTTGTTTATTATGTGCACATGATATTTGACATATGATGTGAAATTGTAATTGAGATCTTAGTTGCATAAGGATATGAAATGCAATTGTACATTTACATTGCATATGCATGGGAAACATCGCATTCGTGGGCGTTGACATGAGAGAGGGCATGTGTGCATGGTTTGATCAAACACTATTCTTGGTGGATGATGCGTGGGCTCAGGATAGTTGGTTTGATGGCTTGACTAAGTCGCACAATTTGCATTGAAAATAGGGTCAGGGTNTTTCTCCCCATTTTTAGCTGGGTTTTTACGTTGGAGCGGAAGAGAGGGGAAAAGAGAGAGTTTCAACTTCTCTCTACGATCTACGGCGTTCTTGTGGTTGAATCGACTTGGGCCAAGAATTAAAGTTTCTCTACCCAACGAGGGCTACAACTACGTACCAAAAATTGTGAATTTCACCGAAGACTAAAAATTGGGATTTTGGGAAAAATCAAGATTTGAGCTTGGTTTGTGTTCTTGAAAGTTTCTACAACTTGTTTTTACGTTTCAAGAGGTAGAGTTTTTTTCCTAGTTAGGTTTATTTCCAACCTAGGATTGTTATATGGAATGAGTAGGGTGTTAGAAGTGTAATCTCCTTTGTGACATTGACCTATGATAGTTGAAATGTGGAAAGTGGGTATATAAATGGGTAGGATCAATTCTAGCTTGAATTAGGTATGTAGAAATTATTTGATGTGGTTTCTTGAGAAATGTGATATGTGTGGGTGTTTGATAAAATGCCTTGAATGATATATGTGAGGTTGATAAAATGCCTTAAATGATTGAAGTATGTTGTTTTGATGAAATTGGAATAACATGTTTGGATGATGTTGTAAACTGTAATTACATGCTTATGACATAATTGACAATTGAGAATATTGAATGAGTTAGAATGTTGTTTATTATGTGCACATGATATTTGACATATGATGTGAAATTGTAATTGAGATCTTAGTTGCATAAGGATATGAAATGCAATTGTACATTTACATTGCATATGCATGGGAAACATCGCATTCGTGGGCGTTGACATGAGAGAGGGCATGTGTGCATGGTTTGATCAAACACTATTCTTGGTGGATGATGCGTGGGCTCAGGATAGTTGGTTTGATGGCTTGACTAAGTCGCACAATTTGCATTGAAAATAGGGTCAGGGTTAGCAAGAAGGGCTAGATTGTCCCTCGGGTGCAAGACCCAATGATTGGATATGCACTACGTTGGTGTAGAGTCCATAAAATGTGTCAGTATACGTGGAGCTGTTAGTGGAAGTTCATTAATGCTATCTCAATTGGGTGCTCGTTGGTGTGAGTTCATAAATGCCCACCCTAAGAAAAACCTGAAATTTATAATGGTCATTGACTATGCAACATCAATGACGGAGGCTTGGAATGCCTAGATTCATACACATGGCATTGCGCGGGTTGAGGGAGCTGGTAAAGGCTTGGGTTAAGTTGCATTTGTGAGTCTCATCACATATCATGGCATGGCATAGAGGATTCAATTATTGAATTGTATATTCGTGAATAGAGTGATTGTTGCTTGTGAATTGCATGTGAACATTTCATATGTATCTAGGTTGAGGAGTAGTTTCTTTAGGAGATACCGTATTGAGCGTGACTCACCCTTTATAAGGACAATATTTTAGGTGTGGGCCATGCACTTGTGGATGGATCTCACACGGGCCCTCATTGATGAAGAAAAGCCGAAATGTGGCTTTTAAACTATGTTTTTGTAAAACTAAGATGTAGTCTAGTTTTTGGAACATGTATATGTTATGTAAAGGATTGTAATAAAACTTATATGAACTATATTTTGTTTAAAATGGATGTTATATGAGTTTGGGTTGATTTTGTGTAAGGTTGGAATGGATTGGAATTCAAAAAGGATGGAATCAGGGGAAAAACTAGGAAGACCTAATGGTAGAACGATAAGCTCTTCTACTGGTAAAACTTTTCCGAATTTGATAATATAAATTTTTGACTGCTAGGGCATTGATTTCATCGGACCTTTTCTCCCATCTTTTGGATATATGTATATTTTAGTGCCAGTGGATTATGTTTCTAAATGGGTTGAGGTTGTACCATGTCGGACAAATGACCATAGAGTTGTTTTGAAATTTTTGAAAGAAAATGTTTTGTCCAAATTTGGTATGCCTCGAGCCATTATTAGTAATGGAGAATTACATTTTTGCAATAAACATTTTGAAGCTTTAATGAAAAAATATGGTGTAACACACAAAATTGAAATCCCTTATCACCCACAGATAAGTGGACAAGCAAAGTTAACCAATCGAGAGATTTCTTACATTTTAGGAAAAAAAGTGAACCCTAATCTTAAATATTAGTCTTTACGACTAATTGATGCATTATGGGCATATCACACAACTTTTAAAACCTCAATTATCATGTCTCCATATAGATTGGTTTATGGAAAAGTTTGTCATTTACTTGTGGAAATGGAACATAAAGCATATTGGGCCATTAAAATGTTCAATTTTAATCTTGACAAAGCTAGTTCCCTATGAAAATTATAGTTAAATGAGCTTGAGGAATTCAAAATGAGGCCTATGAGAATTCTAGAATTAGCAAAGAACGAATGAAGGTGTTCCATGATAAAAATATTTTGCGAAAAATTTTTACACCTTCACAAAAGCTTCTTTGGTATAATTCTAGACTACATATCTTCAAAGGAAAATTTTGAACAAGATGGAGTGGTCCTTATATTGTTGAAGAAGTTTTTCCCTATGGAACAGTGGAAATAGAAAATCCCAAGAATGGAAATACTTTTAAAGTTAATGGACTTGGAAGGAGGTATAGTAGAAGTGGAATCCATCGGGTTGGTGGATCCCTAATGAGCACATAATATTGCATATTTGAAGGCCTCATTACATGCATTTTAACTCAACTTCTGCATCTAAGTACTTAGAGTTAGCCGAAATTATGAATAATGTTGAATTTTCGATGTTGTAGGTAATTATAGTGTAAATCATGTATTTTAGAACCTTGCAACCTAGTATGGATGTGTGGTGAAGGCATGGATGCATTAAATGAGGATTGGGAGGCTTGGAAGGTGAAGAAACCAAGAGAAATGAATTTTGGAAGGTTTAGCCCACTGGTTTCCCAAGTTAAAAGGTGCTAAATAAGGCTCCTTAAGGCCTTCCTAGATGTTTTGAGATGATAGGGGGTGAAAGAATGGCCAGAGGAAAGCTTTGGAGTAATGAAATCAGAAAATACAGACAAGGATGCAGAAGTGTATCAGTACTTAGTATTGGTACGCTCTAGTCACTGGAATATAGCGTACCGGTACGATAAAGACTCTGGAGTTCGACGTACCGGTACACTTTGCTGTTCTACCCAACTGCTCTGTAACTCAGACTTGTACTTCGTGGGACCCACCATGAAATTCTCCTGTAACTCCCTGACACTCCCAACATATAGAACACCCCCTTATGCACCTCCTCTTGGACTTTTGGAGCATAGGTCATAAATGTGGAGAGAGGAAAGAGAAACTGCTGGGTGAGGAGACACAACTTGCACCAGCTTGCACCAACCCACCTTATTTCATGCTCCTATGTTGGAAATCACATTAGGAGCTGCAGGGGACTCCAGGCCTAGGGATTAGAGAATAGAGATAGAGAGAGATGGCCTGGGGAATTGCTGGGTAGGCTGCTCCTAGCCTGTCCAAGCCATCATATCTCACCTCCTATTAATGGGAGGCCTACACACACAGGCTAGGGGAGCCCTATGGACGAAATTGCATCTCTAACACTTCATATATTCAGCATTCACACAAGTTCTAAGGTGTGGCTACCTAAGCTTAGAAAGATCCAAGGAGGAAGATGATGAATAGTAGATAGAAAACTTGGATTTTTGCATTTTCTTCCATCATTTCACTTGTATTTTATTGTAAGACTCTTGTAAACTTCATTATCTACTTTTAATGTCTTTTATTTCAAGTGCTTTGTAAGTTTAACTAAGTATCTTAGTTTCTACCATTGTTGTCTTAAGTTTTCTTCATTTCCTAGCTTTAAAATGGGTATTGCATATTTTTCTTCATAGTTTAAGATTTCTTGCATTAAGTTAAGTTCCATGTTTCCTTTCTTCATTATGTCTTTTTACATTATGCATTTTCCTCTTGCTTTCTTGAGTAGCTAGATTTTTAGTTGGCTAATCCAAGGGAGACCTCCTCTTGGGTTTGCCATTTCAACTCATTTTCTTTCCTCCTCTCGGTGTACGATGGTTCGATTTGACTGGGTTGAGGGTGGATGAGATGGTGAGCCTTTGATATTCCGTAGGCCTAGTCACGGTTTATGCTTAGATACTCATTCCATTTTGTCCCTAGCTTCCCACAAATCAATCATTCATCTATGCACCATTGGAGGAAGGTTTCGAGTTGAGTTGGGATTCCCATTAGAATGACCTCTTTGGATTAGCTAACACTTATTTTATTGTATTTTCATTCACAAACTCCAATCACCAAAACACAACAAAATATTTTACACTTTTCCCTTTTCACAAAATCATCTTCACACACTTGAACTTTCCTTCCCTAAGGAGACAACCTTGAAATACTTTTTCAAGTAAAACACGACATACAAAAGACTCCTTGTGCTTAGGGAGCACTTTTGTTCATAACATTATATATATTTTGTACATTTCATATTCCACCATTCTGTTGCCCCTTTTCCCCCATCATTCTGAGGGAAAGTGACACTTCCCCATTCCTATAAGCCATACACATTAAGGGATGATGTTAAGAGGTTAGGAAATACAATGTTTTTGGCCAAGCATTTTTGGCACTGTTGGCGGGAAAGGTTAAGCGTCGTGTTTGAAGGTGATTTTAGGCGGCATAGGTAAGTCTTGTGATTTTCATCACAGGCCAAGGTATGTCGTCTCTTTTTGTAAATAGGTTGTAAATAGCTTGTGTTTTATTTAATGTCTTATAATTTTTATGATAATGTATTAAATGCCCCATATTATAAAAATTTGTGTGAAATTTGTGATGAGTATGGGCACATCACTAGTGAGTGCCCAATAAATGCCCCTTATTTTGAAAATGTTTGCAAGATTTGTGGTGAGTATGGACACTTCACTAGTGAGTGCCCAATAAATGCCCCTTATTTTGAAAATATTTGCGAGATTTGTGGGGAGTATGGACACATCACTAGTGAGTGCCCAATAAATTATCTGGTTCAAGACTTTGCATGCAAAGGTTCAAATTCAATTTTGACCTCCGAAAATTTTTACCCCAACCATTATGTTGCAACTAGTTATCCGAGTTATGGTTGGGAGAATGAACCTTATAATTTTTCATCCGATCTCACACCACCAAGTAAATTTTCCCATTATCCAACATATGAGGACTCAACCGAACAAGAATTTGAAAATAAGCTTTACAACTTTATGCAAACTTTGGTGGAGAATCACATGGATTTTCTGTGCCATACAAACTTGAAAGAGGAAGAGTATCTGGAGGATGTAGAATCGGAGATTGTGCAAGGGGAGGGGACTGGGACCCTGACATTTGAAAAACTTCTGCCACAAGAAAAAGAAAATTTTCCATCCACAGTGCAACCACCCACTTTGGAGTTGAAGTTATTACCATCCACACTTAAATATGCATTCTTGGGGGAACACCAAACATTTTCAGTGGTGATAAGCTCTTCATTGGAGCCAAAGCAATAGGAAGAACTGTTGAGAGTCTTAAGGAAACATAAAGGAGCCATTAGTTGGACCATTGCCAATATCAAGGGAATTAACCCTCTCATTTGCACTCATAAAATATATCTTGAAGAAGACACCAAGTTATCATGATAACCACAAAGAAGACTCAATCCCATTATGAAGGATGTGATTAGAGATGAAGTGCTCAACCTACTTGACGTAGGAATTATCTTTATAATTGCTGACAGTAAATGGGTTAGTTCCACACAAGTGGTACCAAGGAAGTCGGCAGTGACAGTGGTGGCCAATGAGGAGAATGAGTTGATTTTGACATTGGTGGTCACCGATTGGAGAGTTTGCATTGATTACCAGAAACTTAACTCTTGCACTCGAAAAGATCACTTCCCGTTACCATTCCTTCATCAAGTGTTGGAGAGGGTAGCCAGACATCTTTTTTATTGTTTCTTAGATGGTTACTCCGGCTACAATCAGATAGAGATCACCTTAGAAGATCAAGAGAAAACCACATTCACATGCACCTTTGGAACATATGCCTATCGTTGAATGTCGTTTGGGCAATGCCCCAAAAACTTTTCAAAGATGTATGATGAGGATATTAAGCGACATGATAGAAAAGATTTTGGAGGTTTTCATAGACGATTTCTTAGTGTTTGGGGGCTCATTCGAAGGATGTTTGGAAATTTTGGAGAAAGTTTTAGAGAGATGTGAATAGAAGAATTTGGTGCTTAACTAGGAGAAGTGTCATTTTATGGTCACTCAAGGGATCGTGCTTGGACACATTGTGTCCAAAAAGGGAATTAAAGTGGACAAACCTAAAGTGGAAGCAATTTCCAATCTACCCACTCCAAGGGTAGTCAAGAACATCAGATCAGTTCTTGGCCATGCAGATTTCTATCATTGTTCCATTAAATATTTTTGTGCATTGGCAAGACCTTTGACAAATTTGCTAGCAAAGGATGTTTCATTCGCGTGGTCGGATGATTATGAGGCATCTTTCCAAAAACTTAAAAGTATGCTTACTTCACCTCCAATCATGCAACCACCCCAGTGGGAACTCCCATTTGAGCTCACGTGCAACACAAGTGATTAACTAGACGGCGCAGTGCTAGGTCAAAGTGAAGATAAAATGCCTTTTGTAATGTATTATGCTAAAAAAAGTCTAAATGAAGTACAAATGAATTACACTATTACTGAAAAAGAGTTGCTAGCCGTAGTGTTTGCATTGGACAAATTTAGGTCATACATCATTGGTTCACCTATTATAGTCTATACTGATCATTCTGCTTTGAAGTATTTGTTGTCTAAGTAGGATGCTAAACTGAGACTCATTTGGTGGATCCTCCTCCTTTAAGAATTCCATTTGATCATCAAGGAAGAAAAGGGAGTTGAGAATGTGGTGGCAGACAATTTGTCATGACTTGTTGTCCAAGACACCGAAGAGCACATTCTTATCCCTGATACGCATCTATTTTCTATCCATTCAGTTTGTCCGTGGTATGCTGACATTTGTAATTTTCTTGCTATAGGACAAGTACCCCCACACTAGAGCATGAAAGATAAGAGAAGATTCATGGCAGATGTGAAGTACTTATACTTCGATAGCCTATACTTGTTTGAGTATTGCCCTGACCAAGTCATGAGGAGATGTGTTCTAGAAAATGAACAGTGGGATGTCCTATCTTTCTGTCATTTTGAAGTGTGTGGAGGGCACTTCTCTTCCAAGAAGACTTCAGCTAAGATTTTACAAAGTGATTTCTAGTGGCCAACATTGATTAAAGATTGTGTCTCATTTTGTAAAAAATGTGATAGGTGTCAAACGTTGGGAAGTGTGACCTGTAAAAATATGATGCTCATCTCCCTCGTTCTTGTCATTGAAATTTTTTATTGTTGGGGCATTGATTTCATGGGTCCATTCCCTATGTTTGTTGGCTACCTTTACATACTCTTGGTAATGGCCTATGTGTTCAAGTGGGTAGAGTCGTGGTCAAGTTTTTAAAAGAAAACATTTTTTCTAGGTTTGGGATGCCTCGTGCGATGATAAGTGATGAGGACTAACATTTTTGCAATAGACCATTTGCTTCTTTGATGCATAAATATGGCATAACACACAAGGTGTCCACCGCTTATCACCCCACAGACTAATGGCCAAGTGGAGTTGGCCAACAGAGAGATCAAGAACATACTTAAAAAAATGGTTAATCTGAATAGAAAAGGATAGGTCACTTACGATGACCAATGCCTTGTGGACTTACTGCACCACTTATAAGACCATCTTGATATGTCTTCCTATAGGCTAGTCTATAGCAAGGCTTGTCACTTGTCGGTGGAGATGGAGCACAAGACATATTAGGCCATAAAAACTTTAAATTTCAACCTAAGACTAGCTGGGGACCATAGGAAGTTGGAGATAAATTAATTGGAGAAAATTCGTAGAGAAGCATATGAGAGCTCTAGAATTCACAAGGAGATGGCTAAAATTATTTGAGCCCAGTCAAAAAGTACTCGTGTATAATTATCACGTCTCAATTTTTCAACAAAATTTTGATCGAGGTGGGATGGCCCCTACATTGTCAAGGTGGCCTACCCACACGAATCTATGGATATAGAAAATCCCAAGGATGGTAAAACATTCATGGTCAATGACCAAAGACTTAAACCATTCTTTGAGGGTTTTGAAGTTCAAGAAGTGGAGGAGTTAGTGGATCTGGATGTTGTTGAGGCATAACTCTTCAAGTAGATAATAGTGTATAATTGTTTTCCTCTCTATTTTACTTTACCTTAAAAGTTAAATTGTTCCCTTACTTTCAATCGTACATAGTGTTCTTTCTTTGTGTGTGTAGCTAGCGGTGTTTTTGTTAGAGCTTATTGTGAGTTGTTCTCTTACCCTTCTTATCTTTTAAAATCTATCATCTCATTGCATGTCTTTTTGTTGTATTGAGGACAATGTGTAGTTCAAGTTGGGGGGCTAAGGTGCAACATTTGCATGACACACCAATTTTTGTTGACAATACCATTTTTTGCTGATATGCACCATTTATATATTCTACAATTTTTTGTATAGAATAGAAGGGAAATGTGGAAAATTTTGAAAATTTTTGTGTGGAAATATTTGAATTTTGAACCATATTCCCCTAGTCTAATTGTTATGGGATCTGTGATTGCCTGATCTTCATTTTGAACTTTGAACACATGAGCACACCATAGAAGTTTATCATATGCCTGAGTATCACATACGTGTTTGCTTTCTAACTCAACCATAGTACACCTTGAATGTGTTATTTCGGCAATTTACTGATTGGATCCACATTTTAGAGCCTGACATACATAGTGGAGATGAAGTAAATACCCATGTGAGCTTTACGGCCAATCCTTGTTTGAGGAAACTTACAATTACTCAAAAGAACAATTTCTCAAATTCAAAATCTGTTCAATAATCTCATTATGCTTGCTTTGGTTAGAGTGCATATGGATAGTTGATTGACTTTGTCTACAAATGCTAATATGCCTCCCCATGCTTATCTAGACTTTGACTTGTGTTAAGACTTAACCTTTTCTTGTGAAAAAAATGTATCCCTAGTGCTGTGGTTGAGCCTTAATTAAAAATTTGTTTCCACGCCATATGTTTTACTGAGCCTAGACAAAATGATTACCACACCTTGGTTGTTCCGAGACTGATTGTGATTAATCATAAAGAAGGGGAAGCGTGGTGAGCAAACCAAAAAAGAGATGAATGGCACAAAATTCAAACTTTGAATGAAAAACAAAAGAGAAAAATCCAAGAAAAGGGAGAAAAGGGGGTTGAAAAGAAAAGAAATGAAAAGAAAAAAAAAAGAAGAAAAATGTTGAAGAAAGAATGAAGAAGAAACATAAAATTTGAAGTGAATGTGTAAAGATGAAAATTCCACAAAAAGAAGATTTTTGATAATAAAGGTCATGTCCTCGGAGTAACCCTTTTTGTCTTCCTCTACCCTTTAGTTTACTCAAAAAGGGTTCATGTGTGATTTTTCCCCATATCTAAAGTTAAAAAAAGGGTTCATTTGTGCCCATCAAGTAAGGAACAAAATAAAGTTAAATATGGGAAAAAATTTGTCATGTGATTTAAGTTTTGATGCTTTCAAAACAGATGTCATAGAATTCTAAATTAAACGAGGTGAAAACCCATCAAGTATGGCACAAAATAAATTTAAAGGTGTTCAAAATTCTTCCTCATATCTAACATTTGAGATATGTTCCCTTATCCTACTAGCTTTGGGTTGTCAAAAACAACTTTCTCCAAACACTCAAATCACACATGAAGCCTTGGAGTGATTTTTGTGATGAAATTCATGTGTGATTTTTTCTTCACCAGTTTCATTGTAGTAAACTCCATTTTACATGTAATCTTTTCCTCTTGTACTCTAATCTTTTTTAATCAAAGTTGTAACGAATTTTGACTAAGTTTCTTGTTGTTCATTTCTACATTTGGGCTTTGCTCCCTTCAAGATTTACATTTTAGAAATGAATATCTCTTCTTTTGTAGTTTAAACTTTCTGTAAAATCCAAAAAAAAATTATTATTATTATTAAAATCCTAATTAAAGGGGTAAAATAGTAATTAATTGTTAAAGTACGAGTCAAAAATATGAATTTTTATATAATTCAGATGACGAAACAGACCTCACCGTTGGATTCGACTCGTGAAATCTAATAACCTAGTAAATTTAAAATTCTAAGAAAGTTAGATTTTTCACGTGTTACAAAGCGATCGAGTGTCGTGTGACTAAAATAATTACGATCAGATTTTATTCACAAGACCCAAAAAATAAATTAAGTTAGTTCAATAAAAAAATATACTAAACTTAACATGGAACGAAATTTAATTGATTCAAAATAAAATTGGACCCGTTAAAATAAAACGTGTGGCGCGATGTGGGCCAAGAATTTAAAAGTGTATAAATTGGAAGACTTTTAGTCCTCCACTCATTTCTTGGCAAGCCTCGACAGTAAGAGAGAAACGGGAGAGAAAAAGAAAAGAAAAAGGAAAAAAGTTAGATTTTTGACCTTCTTCCACAGAACTACGAAGATCAAACAGTTTAATCACTTTGGGCTAAAAATTAAAGTTGCTCTACGCAACCACACCAAAGATCGCATTTTTTTTCAAAAATATCAAAGACGAGAATCTAAGCTTAAGGCTTGGAAAGCTAAATTCGGGCTTTCATTGGAGTTCTATTACGTGCGCTCACGCTACGAGAGGTAGGGTTTCCCCTATTTAGATGTAATTTCAATTTAAAATATGGCATATGAAATGGGTAGGCTAAGGGCGTATATCGCATGTTAGGGCTTGACTAGTGTAACTAGTGGGTCAAATATATGATTTATAATTAACCTTGTAATTCTTAAAATCCTATTATAATTAACTTGGTGTAAGTTAATTTGAGTGATTTAAAACACGTTAATTGTACATTAGAATGACTTGATGTTTTAATGTCATATCAAGTGTAATAAAATTATTAGCTTGTTATGTGATTGAAATAATATGTATGTTAAATGATTATTTAGCATATGATTAGTGTGGTGGACTCATACTTATGTTTATAAAATTAATAAACATGTTGTCATGTTGGAAGTAATAAGCATGCTAGTTTTTGTAAATTGATGTGCCCTCTAGGTGTTTGTTTAAATGCTTAGGTGAATACAAGTATATTAGTTGAGTTGATTATCTTACATAACATGCTTGGGATTGTGTTGAAAATTTCATTATATTACATTCATTATGTAATGGACATTGTAAATCGTACCTAAGACAATTGCACATTTTTATTGCATTTATGGATGGGTTGCACTACATTCATGGGCATTGACATGGGTGGCAGTGTACGCATGGTATGAAATCAATCACCACATAGGTGGTTGATCGTAGGCTCAGGAAAGTCGCACTAAGGTCCGGCTGACTCGCATGAAAAATTAAATGGATAAACATGTCAGGATATAGCAAGAAAGACTAGATTCTCCCTCGGGTGCAAGACCCACGTTCTTGGTTTATACACTTTTTGGTTGTGCAATTCCAGAAAAGTGTAACGGCAAAAATGGAGCAACATATAGGATGTCCTTAAAATTCATTGATGGTGTGGTGTCGCATTGTTGTAAGACCATAAATCATCTCCCCACAAAGACAAAAGAAAATGAATTAATTAGTCATTGAGTGTAAATAACACCAATGACGTGGTTTGAAATTTTTGAATACATACGCATGACATTGCATGTGTTGTGAGAACTTGAGATGGGGCTTGGGGTTGGTATTGCTTGCATGAGTCTCATCTTATGGCATGACATGATTTATGACATTTGTTCATGACAGACATATTTGAATGAATGCATGAAATGATTATTGCATATGACATTTCATATGCATTTGGGTTGAGAGATATTCTCTATAGGAGTTACCCTATTGAGCGTTGACTCACCCTTTATGAGAACAATTTTCAGGTGCAACACAGACTTTCACCGAAGGCCCTCCTACTAGTCCGATTTAATGACAGACTGTGGCTCTTATTTTGACGTCATAATCTCTTGTATAATTTTTGTAACAAAAACTTGTTTATATTTAAAAGACATGTATATGAGACTGTTTTGAGACATTTATTCTTTTATGAATGAATGTACGTAGTGATGATGATTATCTTAGTATCCGATACTATGAAATTGAGTATGGATGAATGAACCCGGTGGTGAATGTTATATGATTGCACAGATTGCGTTTTGGGTAGAGCTTCTTGTACAAAGGAGACTCTGTTTGAATTTTGTTAAGTTATAGATCCCGATAAATAGGGCATAACGGCGTGGTATTGAGTTACACGGTATCCACAGGTATTTCGCGGGGTGATGGGTGATCAATAGGATAATTACGAACACTCGGATTTTGAGGCGTCACACTTTCCCTTACATTAATACAAGTCCATGTTTGATTTCACTACCATGTTTCTTTGCTTAATGTTTGTTCTTACTTTTACCATGAATAACTAATCTTTTAGTTGGCTAATCCAAGAAGGATTTCCTCTTGGATATGTGAAATCAACTATCTTTCATTCTTCATTGTAGTGTAAAGTATTTGGTTTGACTAGGTTGAGTGCGGATGTGGTTGTGGGTTTTTGATACACCGTATACTTGTCTCAAGGTATGCTCTTGTCCAATACAACTACATTGGTCCCTCATTTCCTGCGAATTAATCAAACACCTAGGCACCATTGTTCGAATGAAATGAGTTGATTTGGCATTCCCATTGGAATGACCTCTATGGATTAGTCATCCCCATTTTCTAACATATTTCACAATTCACATCTCATCAAATTTCAAATCGCAAAATTTTCCAATTTTTCACTTTTTTCAAATCACTTTTCAAGACCACTTAACCTCGCATTCTCTGAGGAGATGACCTTGGAATACTCATTCCAAGTAAAACACGACACCATAAATCTTTCTACGCTTTGGAAGTAATTTTGCATGCTCACATATTTTGTTCATCCACACATAATTTTTCTCACTTCTTGCATTGAGCTTGAGGGAGAGTTACACTCATCATACCCTATAAGCCATCTATACACATAGTCCAGTTCGTGTGGGAAGTTAGGGAAAATGATCAAGCAACGGGGTATGCTCTTGTTCAAGCAAGACATCATCTCTCGCTTCCTACGAATCAATCAAACACCTAGGCACCATTGGTTGAATGGAATGAATCGATTTGGCATACCCTATGGATTAGTCAACCTTCTTTTTATTTGCAAATTCCTCAACACACAAATCACCAAACTTTAAATCACAATATTTTTCATTTTTCCCAATCACAAATCACTTTCAAAAACACTTGACCTAATCTTCCATGAGGAGATGACCTCAGAACTTTTTTCGAGTTAAAACACGACAAGGGAGCATTTTTTCATATTCACGCACATTTTTGTTCATCCACACACAATTTCCTTGTGCCTTGAACGAGCTTGAGTGAGAGTGACACTCACCCTCCATTATAAGACATACACATAAGAAAGGGAAACAACCAAGCATTTTTGGCGTCATTGCCGGGGAGGGCTAAGTGTCAAGTTTCGATGTTGATTTGGGACAATGGAGGTAAGTCTCGTGATTTCATCACGGGCCGAGGTACGATGTTCCTTTGTATATAGTTGTGCATAATTTTTCATTGTAGCTAGTCATTTTTAGTTAATTGTAGTAGTACATTTGCATTTGGGGACCTGAAAACCAAAATAGACTAGTCAAACATGACCAAGAACCAAACATGAACATAAACCAAGACCCTCCTGAAGATGTTAGAGACAATTTTGTGGATGATGGTGCTAACAATCCAAGGGGTGGGGGAGTACAAGCCCCCAAATGCAATTCCCCCTCAAAGAAATGAAGGAAATAATCTCCCTATTGATCCCCTGGCAAGGGCACCATCCATTATGCATACTTGTACCTGTGCAAGCACATGGTTTTCTTGTCAAATCGGGCATGTTACAACCACTTCCTCAATTCCATAGCGTGGAATGAGAAAATCCTTACCTACGTATTAAGGAATTTGAGGAAATAGTTGGAACATTCATTTCAAATCATGCAATAGAAGACATGACACACATGAAGTTATTTCCCTTTCTCTCAAGGATAAAGCAAAAACATGGTTAAACTCCTAGAAACCACTTTCGATAAGTTCTTGGGCCCAAATGTTATCTGAATTTTTAAACAAATTTTTTTCAATGCCCAAGACCACTGCTTTGAAAAAAAAAAATTCAAAACTTTTCAGTTTTATCAGTGTTAGGAAAGATATAAGGATTTATTACACTCCATTCCACATTACGGATTTGAACCATGGAAACTGGTTAGTTTCTTCTTCAAAGAAATTAAGATAAGGCATCGACAATTCATTGACATGATGTGTAATGGATAATTCTTGAACAAGGACCCCAATCAAGCCCTAGAGTACTTTGATACTTTGGCAGAGAATGCCCAATTTTGGGATATCACTAATCCTGACAATGTACCAGGGTCCTCTATGGACACTCAACCAAGTGGGGTGGGTTATATAACTTGCATGACCAAGAAGATTGATTTTTAAAAGGAGGCATGAGGTGTCAAATGTCACTAAGGCTGAGGAATTTTGCTCAATTTGTGAGAATGTCACGTACTCCATTTCAGAGTGTCCAAACATTCTGGCACTTAAGGAAGTGTATCATGAGCAAGTGCATGCATTCAATTAAAGTAGGCAGCCATATTGTCCACACTCCAACATGTAAAATCCAAGATAGATCTCCCACCGAACTTTAGTTGGAAGAATGACAATCCTACACCTCATGGATCCACCTCATTGCCACCTCCCATCCCACCAAAGCAAAACCATCCATTTTATGGTCATGGTCTATCGTCTAACTCTCAATATCAAAGGTTCAATCCACAAGGGTATACTCAAAACGTGCCTCAATAAGGACAACCCAATTCACCCACATATCAACCTCCTCACAAGAGAAATTTGGAGGACATCATGCATCAATTCATCTAAAGTCAAACTGCAACCAATAACCAAAATGCCACAACTTTTAATGACATTTGGACACAGATTAACAAGTTAACTAATGCTATGGGGTCATTTCTACAAGAAAAAGGAAAATTTTCCTCGCAACTCGGAGAGATGCCCAAGGGTCAACAAGTGAACGAGTCATCCGATGCCACTAAAGAGAATTTTGAGCAACTTTAGGCTGTCACCACTCTTAGGAGTGGAAAGGAAATTCACCCAAAGCTACTTTGAAAAATGAAAAAGAAACCAAGGGTAACTCTAGAAAGGGTGAATAACTTGAGAAGCCTAAGGTTGTTGATTTGACTATGAATTATTGTCCTATCCTGGCCCCCTATCCTCAACGGTTGAGGGCACCTGCTAAGATTGCTAATTATTCTGATATTCTTGAGATGTTTAAGTAGGTGAAGATCAATATTCCACTCCTTGATACCATCAAACAAATTATCTCTTATACAAAGATATTAAAGAACTTACGTAAAGAGAAAGTTGATTGTGCACGAAAGCCTTCCTTACCGAGCAAGTGAGCTCCATCTTTAGGACAAACCCCCTGCTAGAGAAGGATCCTAGCTGCCCTACCATTGCCATCACCATTGGGAATTATCGTGTGGAACAAGCATTGCTAGACTTGGGGGCGAATGTCAACCTTCTAGCATTCTCAATGTACCAACAACTACAGATTGAGGAGTTGAAACCAACCACCATCACTCTTTAGCTAGCGGATCATAGCGTGAGAACACCAAGGGGAGTAGTAGAGGATGTGTTGGTCCAAGTAGACAAATTTTATTTTTTTCGTTGATTTCATTGTGCTTGACACTCACTCTGTTGTTAATCCCACTACACAATTTCCTGTCATTCTAGGTAGACCTTTTCTTGCAACTTCTAATGCCACGATCAATTTTAGTAATGGTCTAATAAAACTAGCATTTGAAAACATGATAATGGATCTTAATGTGTTCAACCTATGCAAGCAATCGAGGAATTATGAGGAAATTCATGAAGTCAATAGGATTGACATCATAGTGGAGCATCACATGGACTTACTGTGCAATACAAGTTTGGGGGAGGAAGATTTTGTTAAGGTTTGGAACCAAAGATTGTGAAAGGGGTGGGAACTTGGACCTCAACATTTGAAAAATTGCCTCCACAAAAGAAGAAAATTTGTCCATCCACTATCCAACCACCTACTTTAGAGTTGAAGCCATTACCATCCATACTGAATATGCATTCTTAGGGAAGAACCAAACATTTCCAGTGGTGATAAGCTCTTCTTTAGAGCAAGAGCAAGAGGAAGAACTGTTGAGATTCTTGAAGAAGCATAAAGGAGCAATCGGTTGAACTATTGTCGACATCAAGGGAATTAGCCCTCTCATTTGCACCCACAGAATATAGAGGACACCAAGCCATTCCGACAACCACAAAGGAGACTCAATCCAATTATGAATGATGTGGTTAGAGATGAAGTGCTCAAGCTACTTGATGTGGGAATAATCTTTGTGATTTTTCGACAGTAAGTGGATAAGTCCCACAGAAGTAGTATCAAAGAAATCAGGAGTAATGGTGGTGGCCAATGAGGAGAATGAATTGATCCCAATTCAAGTGGTTACCGATTGGAGAGTTTGCATATACCACCGGAAGCTTAACTCACGCACTCACAAAGATCATTTTCAGCTACCATTCCTTGATCAAGTGTTGGAAAGGGTATCAGGACATCTATTCTATTTTTTCTTCAATGGATACTCTGGCTATAATCAAATAGAGATTTTCCTGGAAGATCAAGAAAATACCACATTCACTTGCCCCTTGGAACATATGCCTATCGCCGAATGTTAGTTGAGCTATATAACGTCCCGAGGACTTTCAAAGGTGTATGATGGGGCTATTTAGTGACATGGTGGAAAAGATTGTGGAAGTTTTCATGGATAACTTCTCAGTGTTTGGGGATTCTTTTGAAGGATGTTTAGAAAATTGAGAGAGTATTAGAGAGATATGAAGAAAAAAAACTTGATGCTTAACTGGGAGAAGTGTCATTTCATGGTGACTTGAGGGATTATGTTGGGTCAAATTGTGTCTGCAAATGGAATAGAGGTGGACAAGTCTAAAGTGGAAGCAATTTTCAATCTATCTACTCCAAAGATAGTCAAATACATAAGGTCGTTTTTGGTCATGCAAGTTTTTTCGTTGTTTCATTAAAGATTTTAGTGCATTTGTAAGACCCTTGAAAATTTGCTACCAAAGGATGTCCCATTTGTGTGGTCGGTTGATTGCATATTTTCAAAAACTTAAAAGTATGCTAATCTCACCTCCAATCATGCGACCACCCAATTGGGAACTCCCATTTGAGCTCATCTGTGATGCGAGTGATTATGCGATCAGTGCAGTGCTAGGTCAAAGGGAAGATAAAAAGTCTCATGTCATATACTATGCAAGCAAAACCTTAAATGAAGCTCAAATAAACTACATCACTAAAAATGAGTTGCTAGTTGTGGTGTTTGCTTTCGATAAATTCAGGTCATACATCATTGGTTCACCTATAATAGTCTATACTAACCACTCTGCTTTGAAGTATTTGTTGTCTAAGTAGGATGCCAAATCGAGACTCATTAGGTAGATCCTCCTCCTTCAATAATTCCATTTGATCATCAAAGAAATGAAAGGATTTGAGAATTGCTTGATCATTTTTTAGTACCCTCCAACACGAACCAGATTTTGTGTCTCTATGGCTTACACAGATTGGTGAGCGTCACTCTCTCTTGAGTTCAATGGAAAAATTGGGAAAATTTGTGTGGATGAGTAAAAATGTGCGTGTGTGCAAAAATGCTCCTCAAGCGTAGAGAGACTTGCAATGTCGTTTTTTAACTTTGAATGAGTATTCCAAGGTTGTCTCCTCAGGGAAGGTGAGCTCGTGTGTTTTTGAAGAGTGATTTGTGAAAAAAATAAAAATTGAAATATGTTGTGATTTGAAATTAGGTGAGTTGTGAGTTAAGAAATATGCAAGAAAGCAAGGTTGACTAATCCATGGAGGTCATTCCAATAGGAATACCAAATTGACTCATTTCATTCAACCAATGGTGTCTCAATGTTTGATTTATTCATAAGGAGTGAGAGACTAGTTTAGTTGTGTTGGACAAGAGAATACCCTTGTGACAAGTCTACGGTGTATCAAAAGCCCACAACCACATCCACACTCCGCACACAACCTAGTCAAACCAAACACTTTACACTACAAGGAAGAATGAAAGAGAGTCAATTTCACATACCCGGGAGAAAATCCCTCTTGGATTAGCCAACTAAAGGTTTAGCTACGCATGAAAAGGGCAAGAGCAAACACTAAGTAGAGAAACATAGTAGTGAAGTCAAACATAGACTTGTATTAATGTAAACGAAGGTTTAAATTACAAGAGATAAGATATTCATTTCTAAAATGTAAAGCTTAAAGGAAATAAAACCCAAATGTAGAAATGAACCACAAGAAACTTAGCTAAGCTTAATTACAGCTTTGATTAAAAGAGATTAAAGTAAATAAGGGAAAGATTACATGTAAAATGGAGCTTAATAAAATGAAAATGGTGAAGAAAAATGTAAAACCCAACTTTCTCTTTCTAGAACTTCATCTTCTTCCTTGGACCTTCTCTTTCTAAAAATTTGGTGATCTGAAATTGTGCGTAGGAAGTCCCCATTTTCATCCATCCCTCTCTCTCTTAACATAAGTGGCTAACTTGGAGTGATTGGAGAAAGATTGTCTGCAAAAGCTTCCAAAATCAGTCAAAGCATTGTCCTCCCATACTTTTCCAACCACTCCCTCTCTCTACATTGGTCACCCACTCCCTCATGATTAAAATCTCAACGTAGGGGTTAGGAGATCACCATGGAGTGTTAGAAATGTCATAACATGGACTAGGTGACAAAAGGTGGGCCCCTATAGTTGGTGGAGTCGTTTGGAGAACGGTTTGGGTTTTCTAGGCATCTTCTACTAGTAGCTCATAAGGCTCCTACTGGTAGCTTATTCCTAGTTTTTGTAAATTTTTCATACCTTTTGATCCCACCGTCCAATTGAGCTAAAATTTTGACACATGATAAGAACATTCAGATCTACAACTTTCATGTTTTGCACTTTTTCAGATTCAGGTGAAACATGGTAAAAAATGGGAAATACTAGGGTAGTGATACCAAATGGTGTGGGTACCGGTACCAATATTTGTAAAATCCGGATAAATTTGAATTTTTCCCGAAAAACGGTAAAACAATAATTTTTTATTATAATGCAAAATTAAAATGCGTATTTCTATATAACTCGAATGATGCAACGGACTTCACCGTTGGATTCGTCTCGTGAAATTGAGTTGCCTAGTCAATTTTCGTTGAATTCAGAGATAATCGAATTTTTTACATTTTACAAGATAATTGGGTGTCGGGTGACCTCACAAACGTTCCCAAAAATAAATTTTATAAAATTTCCTTATAATTGAAGGAAAGTTCAAATAAAAATAATTTGAACTTAAACCAGGATGAAATTAAGTCGTTTCGGGACAAAAATAGATCTAGAAATAAGAAACGTGCGGTGTGACGTGGACTGCACATTGTAAGGGTATAAATAGGGTCAAAATATCTGATTTTTAGATATTTCTCTCCCCATTATCAGCTGGTTCACATGGAAGAAGGAGGAGAAGAAAAAAATCAAAGCTCCACCTTCTTTCTTCGATTCACAAAGTTCCGTCGGTCGAAATCCTTCGGACCAAGAGTTAAAGTCGATTACCTCGATGAGGGCTACGTCTATGTACCAAGAACGAAGAATTTCACCAAAGATCCAAAGAGGAGATTTTGGGGAAATCAAGGCTTTTGGGGCTTGGGAGGTATTCTTGGACTTGGGAGGCATTCTTGAAGGTTCTACCCTTCATTTTACGCTTCAAGAGGTAGGGTTTCCTCCTACTCGGGTTTATTTCTTACCTAGAATGTTGTATGGGATGGGTAAGTGTATATAAAAACATAGGTCACTTGCCTATTGTTGTTGATATGTGGGAATGGATTTGAAAATGGCCTAAATCAAATTCTAGCTTGAATTGATATGGAAATGGCACTTGTGAGAATTCTTGGAATGTGGTATTATATGGGCATGCTATGTGTTTATATTGTGCCCTTGTGAATAAAGTGGGTTATTGGCATTGATGATGACACAACATGTTTGTGATTTGTGTTGGATATAAATGTTAGTATGTCCTAGTTCATGTATTGATATTGTGATGGATTATGGTAATTATATGAAATTGATATAAATTGTCATGACATATGTTGAAATATGTGGTTAAATTGGCTTACATTGCATTCATTACATGTGGCACATGACATTGATATTGGAAATGGTACCTTACATTGCAATTGCACAAAGGCATCGTGTCCATGGGCATGAGATATGGGTGTGTGTGTGTGTGCATGGGTTGATCAAACACCATATGTGGTGATTGATGGGTGGGTTCGGGAATGTTGGATTGAAGATCCGACTAAGTCGCATGGTTGCATGAAAGAAAAACTTGTGTCGGGTATAGCAAGAAGGGACAGATTCTCCCTCGGATGCAAGACCCGGCTACTTGTTCATACACTCCCCTGTGGTGCAATTCTGAAAAAGTTGTAATGGCGTACGGAGCCATCAATGTGATTCCAAAATCCGATACCCAACAAAGACCCATGATTTTGTCTTGTAAAATAGTCGTTCAATGTGATTCATCAATGACAAATGTATTACACACATGTATTGCATTGTGTTACGGGAGTTGGTGAAGACTCGGGGTAAAATGCATGAGTGAGTATCATTTCATATCATGACATGACATTCTTGTTTGGAATGGATAAATATTGTTGATTGTTGCATGTGCACATTTTATATGCATCTAGAGTGGGGAGTAGCCTTTGTAGGAGATATTCTATTGAGCGTAGCTCACCCTATACGGGAAAATATTTCAGATGTGGGATATACACCGATGGATGGCCCTCATATGGAACCACAAGGATGAAGAAAGCCGAGATGTGACTTTATATTGAGTTTTTGTAAAAATTTTATGAAAACTTAGTTTTGGTATGTAAATGACTGTAATAGAACTAGTATGGATCGTGTGTAATGTGGAAAACTTCATTAAACATGTATGGGAAGGTGGTGGAATGAATTGAAATGGATTGGAAATGAAAAACAGGTGAAGTAGGCAAAACAAGACAAAGCATCCAGTATGGCATACAAGTATGACGAGGTCCAGTGGGTTACCCGTACCGGTATGAATTTATCCAAAGGGTTACTCGTACCGGTATGGCTTTTCCAGTGGGCAACCCGTACCGATATGACTTTTCCAGTGGACAACTCGTACCGGTATGGCCTACTGGTACACTTTCCAAAAATCTAAAATTTTAAAATTACTTTGCCAAGCCTTTGGGCTTTGGGCTCTTTGATTCCAAGGATATAAATGGACATAAAATAAGTACAAATTGTGGTATATTGGACCCCGTTGGGTCAAATGGCAAAATATACATGTGTTTTACAAGTGGATAACAATCCCAGTTAAAGGGGTTCTATTGACGTGATGTCAGATTGGACGACAATCACGAGTATTTTCGCAAGTTGACAAATAGTCAACGGTTAATAAAGGACCCCCAATTTTAGGGGCATCACAGCTTGGTATTAAAGCATAGGTATATGATTTACCTACGACTTGATGGGCATGGGTTTAGACCATTGCATTCATTGTGTATTTCATGTTATGTACTTTAAATACTACATGTTTTGTGCTATGTGTTATGTGGATTATATGCATGGTGAAATTTATATGGAAAGGAGAAACACTAGGGTTAGAAAACATAACCTTGAGGTTCGAAAAAAGGGATGAACGGGATAGTTCAAGGTGTAAATATCTACTAGTAGGTGGCACATGTACTACTAGGGAGACGAGAGAAATCTCAAGGTTTAAAAATTGGTTCCTATTTTGGGATACTATGTGAGGCTCTATTGCTATATTACATGTGTGTAGATGGTAAATTGAGGAAGAGGACGTCAAGGCGGTGGATGGAACAACAATCAACCACCACCGGCCTTTAACCATCAAGCCTTTGTAGAGGCTATTGGTGTTGCGGCTGCTACCATTGCACAGGCTAGTGCTGCGGCTGCTACCATTGCATAGACCAGTGCAAATGTGGGCCAAAGAGGCTCAAGTAACCTCCAGAAATTTAAGGCACACAAGCTGCCGATTTTCGTAGGAGGGGCAGATCCGATAGTGGCCGACCATTGGTTTCTACAAGTTGACAAAATTTTGGAGGCTATGGAGATCACTTCCGACGCCACTAAAATAAGACTAGCTGCATTCCAGCTGGAAGGGGAAGCCCAGCGATGGTGGGATTGGGCTAAAGTCTCGAAGAACTTGGAGGCAACAACATGGGGAGAATTTCAAGAGCTATTCATGGGCAAATATTTTCCTGCGTCTATCTAGAAAGCTAAGGCTCGGGAGTTCTTGAATTTGAGGCAAGGGACTATGACGTTATTAGAATACATGACTAAGTTCACGGAATTAGCCCATTTCGTTGACGATTATATGGCCACAAACATGGCCAAGGTGAGGAAGTATAAAGATGGCCTGAAATTATCCATCTGGGATAAAATTGTGGGCCTCTACCTACAAGACTTGGAGTCGATGATCGAGAAATCTATGGCCATTGAGAGAGAGGTAGATGATGCACAGAACATTAGAGAAGCGAGTGTTAAAGACAACAAGAAGGAGGGCCAATCTTCTTCAAATTCGGGGAAGAGGCAAAGGACTTTGACTCCACAGAGTCGTGGCTATCAAGGTCAAGGTCAAGGTCAATCCTTCCAAGGCGGGAGAGATCAGAGGCCTTCATACCAAGCAGGTCAGAGGACTTGCTATCATTGCAATCAATCTGGTCATATAAAACGGATTACCCTCAGAGGCAGGGATCCCAGAGTTTTATGGGGCGTCTCAGACCCAGTCATCGGTGGGGCACCCATAAACGTACTTTAGTCCTCCCTGCCCCCACCATAGGCTAGGGAAATCAGTACCAGTTCCAAGGTGCTGCACAGGTCCCTACTACTTCAAGAGCGGGTACTTCACAATCAAGCCATATGGGCCAAAGCATGAGTAAAGGTCGAGGACAAGGCTCACAAGCCAGGACTTTAGGGACCCAGGGGCATGTCTACGCCATTATGCCTCAGACTGAGCCAGCAAATTAGTCAATTATTCAGGGTACATTTCCACTCTCTCACTTATGGGCAATAGTATTAGTAGTTAAACAACCCTAATAATCTAGAAGGACAAGCCATTCATGATGATCATTTAGGTTTTGTACCATGCATCAGTAGAACATCCTTAGCGTTCTGGTGGAGGACAAGTCATACCAATAGACACCGTAGATATTTAACCGGCAGGTTCATGATGCACTGCTGACATAATTCCAGGTATAGCACTGAAATTACGTACATTTTTTTATCATGCATAAAGCATATAATACATATATAGATAAATATATGAATAAAACATCAGCATTTTCCGTAGTTAACCAATATTGTACATATGTTCACCTCTCACTGGAGGATATAAATAACTACTCACGCCCCATTACTACAGACAAGCAAGGAATGCGAGCAGTTTTCATTATAACTAAAATTAAAATACAGACTCTAAAACTTCTTTTACAACGAACAACTGAAACACAACTACCTTTATTATTAGTTAAGACAAAAGTGTGGCATCAGTTCAACTATCCGAATAGAAAGATGCAACAAAAATGTAAAAATATAGAGTTTCGACTGAAGTGTATGACGGACCAGATTTGTGTCTGACTTTTTCATTCTCTTTTCTTCTTTTTTCTCTTTTGAACGCTCTCTGGATTCCCTTAAGTTCGGTCGTCTCCAAAATGAAGGCCATGCATGGCTTTATATAGAGGAGGAGGAAGCAGGAGGTGTCAGGATCAACTTCAGCTGCCAAGGGCCACCGTTCGGACACCACCACCACCGTCTGGATAGTGGTGTTTTCCTAGATCATCAACTTATTGGATGCTGACTCTTGTTTTGTTGAAATTAGACTTTAGCCTTTTGTTGTTTCAAGCTTTTATACATTGCTCCTTGGATTTTCTGGTAATTCAACATTAATACCTAAAAATTTTAAACATAACACACATAAAACCCTAATTCCTGCACAAACCCTAATTGACTTTAATTAATAGTTTTTGGTTATTTTATCTTATTAATTTGACTTATTTAACTATTCTGATTTATATACTAATTAGGGTTAATCACACTTCTCAACTTAAAATTTACTAGCCCTAGTAAACTATGAAAATTATTAATAAAAATATAATACAAACAGAGGTAAAATCATTTTCGTAGATTTTTTCACGATTGCATTTAGTAGATGCAATAAGCCTCTAAACCCCAAGGTGATCCCTATTGGACGAGTTTTGTCTTGTGAAGGTTTTAAGTGAAACTAATTACAAACTTCAATAATTCAGAATTAATAATTCTTATTTTTCACAAGTAAAATTAAATCAATATTCCTTCTGTTTTGCCAAAATACTTCCTTTTCTGATCAGTATAAGAGTAACATACGTTAGTTGAAACATTATCTATATATTTTTATAAAAACTTGTGTGTATGTGTAGTGATTTATTTATTTTGAAAAATCACTTTAGAAATGCTACCCTCTTTCATGGTAGCCTTGATGTCATCCCTTTCCTGGAATACACTCAACAAAATGAACACACCTGTTATAGTGACTATTCTCACAAACTACATGTGATTGGAATACAGTTAATAAAGCAAATAATTTCACATGTAGTTATTAAAAAAGCAGTTATTCGAATAAACTTGGAATTTGACATAATCTCATGAAAGAATATTAACACTATATTAAACATATATTATTAACATTTTACTTTCTAGAATTGATAGGATTAATACAAATATATGATTTCTGGAATCAAAAAGGATTTTATTGGGGTTGTAATGTGGCCATAGGTTTAAGGTTTATGAAATGACGTCATTGGATTCCAAATGCTATCTTTAATATTATGGCACAACCTCATTCTAGTTCTCATATGACTTTGCATGTTTATTCTTTTATTTTTCCCATTTTTCACTTTCTTGGCTCTTTTCTTTCTATTTTCTTTTACAAATTTCTTTTCTTTAAACTGGGATCATTCTTTTGCTTTTCTTTGTTCTTTTCTACCTTTTCTTTTTCTTTTGCTTTTCCGTATTTTGCTGTTTTAAAAGAGGGTGCAAGAAAATTAGATAGCAAGGTTAGACTCAATCACGATTGACTAAGGATATAATTTTGTAAAAGAAATGGTCAAGGCTCAAAATTAGTCAAACATGGCCTAAGATCATTTTTCAGAAATCATACATTTGTATTATTTCAAAGTAAAAAATTTAAGGACAATTCTAACAATATAATTCAATAAGTTCTAATCAAAACAAAGCTAATGAGATTATTCAAGGAAAATTTACCGCTAAATCAAAAATTCTTATTTGAGTAGATGTAGAGTATCTCTCCAAGAAAGATTGGTTCAAAATCTACACTAGGTTTTACATCTTCACTACATATGTAAAGAGTGTAATATTTCACAAGGTTTTCAGTAATAAAGATATCTATTTTTGCTTCTAAGAATAAGTTTAAACAAAAATATTAAGATAATGCACAACCAAGATATGAAAATCCCGTATGATCAGAGTGAGACTATTCTTGCACGACATGAGAATACAAATTTAACTCAGTTGTGAATCATATGAACTAGTCTTCCTAACTTAAAAGCATAAGTTTCAAAATTAACGTTAACAAACTTAACATTAACATTAACAAACTTAAACATGCATTAGTTCAAAGCAAACAAGTTTAAAACACACATAAGTTCAAAACAAATCAGTCTAAAGCAAACAATTGCAAAACATAAATTAAAGTTCAAGTACATGGGTAATAGTGCATAATTTAAAAAAGTTGAGTGAAAGATAACAAAGTTTTTATGTAGAAACTTCAGCCCTTTAAAAAGTAGATGGGCCTCCTCTAAAACGTCCACTCAGTAGCCTCAAGATTTCAGCTTGGTTTTGTTCATAATCCTCCATACGTTGACTGAGTTGATTGACTATGGCCTCCAATCATAGCAGAATTTGTTTGTCATTCCTGTCATCCACTAGTATGTATGGTTGATCCTCTTGTGGTTGTTATTGTCCTGGTGGAATAAATTCTTTAGGGCATTGGAATGGCTCCTCTTGTGGTGGAGGGGGTGCCTCTGGTTGTTCTTCAGGTTGTCCTCCATGACTTTTTTCAATGAAGCTTTGTCTAATGGTCCACTATCTTCCATATAGGATCAATGATCACGCTCTCGTTCCTGCTTAGCTGAGAAACTAACATAGCATAAGGGAGTGAGGGTTTCTTTTGATCTACTGTAAGTAACAGTTGGTCCATGATCAAGTTCGGCAAGTCAATTGTGTGTCCTATCCCAAATTCATATAAGAAATGAGCTTGCCCAGTATAGATTTGATTTTTCTGGGCTTGGGACAGCAAACTGTTCACTGTTATCAAATTCAGAATGCGGTATTTGTCGATCAAGTCTAATTTCTTTATGTAATTGTTTGGTCTACCCCAACCAAATTCTGGGTTACACGTTACTTATCTCCCTATAACACTTCAAATCAGGTAATTCAGTGTAGGGGTATTGCGGGTTCTCTGGCCTAGGCATGGGTTGAAAGAAATCGGCAATAGTAGCCGGTGTAACTTGAAAAACTATACGCCGGATGAATGTACGCAATTGCCTTTCTCCAATTATCTTAGCATTACTATAAAATTCATGAACTAAGCAGTCATAAGGAGACACAGATAATCTAACATAATGTAACCATCCTCTTGGATTAAGAAATTGTCTAATTCCTATGTTCTCAAAATCCTCATAAATAACTGGCATTTCAAAAATAATAGTTTTAATCAAAAAGTTAGCATCATACCAAGCCTGCTGTTCAAAATTTTCAACATCATCTCATTGAAGATATTCTCTGTTCCAAGTTGTTGGGGAGGTGCTTGAGGTTGCTCGGGTTGATCTCTCTGTGTCCAACTTGGCGATCCTCTTGTTTGTCGACTCGAATCCATTTTTTCTTGATTTCTCCCCAAAATGCTCTATTTCAACAGATTCCAATCGGTAGTTACCTCAAAATGTGATGGGTAAGTGAATAACTGGAACAAATTTGACAAAAAACGGTTGAATATTACAGATTTGAGGGAGTTTTCTTGTTGATTTTCGGCTATGTTCGAATTCTTGGTTGCGAGGGAGAGCATATGATCCATCTTGTGCATGAAGGAGTATATATATAAAGGCACTACCATCCGAACGCCTGGCCCACCATCCAGACAGTGCCATGTTTTGATTTTTTGCTTTATGCACTACACTACTAACTTTCTGATTTTCTGCAATTTGTTTCTTTAAATTCCTGAAGTACACAAAATACAATTTTATATATTCTACTAAACTTTTTTGCTAACCACTCTTTTTTTCCAAAAAATTGGTGTGTTTTTATTTTTCTTTTTTATTTTATTTTTTATTTATTATTTATTGATTTTCTTACTTAATTTATAGTTATTTACATTTATTTATAGTTATTTACAAAGATATATAATTATGTATATTTATTTTTAATTATGTACAATTCTTCCAAAAATCATATATTCTTTTGATCATACTGATTTAGAGTCAGAACCGTCTAGATCAATATCACCAGTGACACGATTAACTTTATTTCTTACGTATCTTGTTAACATTGGAGTAGAATAGGATGACGTCTCAGGGTACTCCTTACTCTGCCCATACCTAATCCACTGGAGATGATCTAACTCTTGTCCTGAAATTGGTTCCACACACTGATTATATTGCCTTAAATGTTCTAAATGACCACATCTTACACAACCACCGTGTAACACCCCAAAAATCGGGGGTCCTTAATTTAACAAAATTGGAGCAGAGTCTCCTTTGTACGGGGAGCTCTACCCAAAACACAACCTATGCAATTATACTACACTGACCACACCGGGTCCATATATGAATAAATATTGACTACACCGGGTCCATTTACCCATCAAATAATAAAATTTCATTCACCACATGTAATATCCACCATATCATCCCAAAAGAATAGGTCAAGCTATGACACTTACATTCCAAAAGAATTACACTTAAACTTAGTAGCGGAATAAACAAAATACTATACTATACATGATTGTAAATAAATTCCCTAGTCTAGCACAAAAATAAATTATAGCTCTAGATGTCCACCTCGGGATCTAGGTTCCCCTGTGGTAGAACCTCCCAATTTCTCGGCTCGTCAATGCTGGGATCTTCCTCTAGCACGAAATCTGAAAAAAAAAATGTTATTGGTAGGAGGTGAGCACTAAGCACTGTAGAAAAATCTTCTCAAACTCTAACAAGGTTTGGAAAACGTAGAAAATGGTTGGTCTCATTTCACAAATAGCATACGTAAATTTTGAAAGAAAACATGACATTTTCAAAGATATCAAGTTTATACATTAACAATAATTAAGTGCAAGAGTAAAATCAATCCCACCATAAATAACCATTCCAAAGAGTAATTATTCTCACAATAATTTTTAAGATAATCATATCCAAAAGATAACACAATAATCAATAACTACAATATATCTCAAGCCTGATGTAAGATAATCGCATGAATAAACACATAGAGAATATTCTGGCCCACACACACACAATTTCTTGCAAGGATATCAACTTCGGGAAGGACGCCTACCGATGCATTGTCTCATACCAATGCACCGGCAATAACGAATCCGACCTAGGCATAGTATACTATTCTTCTGACACGGCACCCATGAGTTAATAGTGGTTTGGTCCTCGGAAGGCACCAACCCCACTACGAGTGGTAGGAAAAGTTCAAACCCACACGGAGTAAGAACCACACACATCTACCCCCTCTACGATACCCGGTCAATGGCCACCTATGGTCATCCAAACACCTCCATGAGATACAATCATCAACAATTTCTTAAATACAATCAATTCCATAAATCTCCAATTTTTCACATCCAAATCTACATTTATTTTACAATGGAACAATTTAAGAAAAACTAATAAGAGATCATCATAAATACCATTGTGTTGCTCAATACGAAACACTAAAGTTTTGAAATCAAGAATAAATGAGAAATCAAGAGAAAAACTCACTTCTTTTGAAATCTAGGGTTTTGAATATGAGAAAAGAACTTTGATGGTTACTCAATCATCTCATTGTTTAAAACATGCTAATATTTGTAAAAATATCAAGATTCCATGATTTCATAGCATATTAATATGATGTAGAGTCAAAGAAAATATATATGTATAACCCTAGCCTCAATGTAAGAGAATGGAAGAAAACCTCTACTAGAATCAAAATTCCAAAAAAGAACTCGAGCTCTAGTGACCTCCTTCTTCCTTTTTCTTCCTTCCTTAATCTTCCTCTGAAGTTCCAAGAGGTGTGGGGTGAGAATGGAGTGAAAAGAATGGGAGTAAATGGGATGAAAATGAGTTTTTAAACACAGCAGCCCCGATTTTTACTGTTCACAGGCTGATTTGGTTTTTTCTAAAATTACGATTTTGCCACTAAGAATCTCGAATTTGATCCATATGACTACCCTAAGGTTTTTTGACGTTTCAGATTCATTTTTAATGTTATTTTAACCTAAAAATATTTATTTTTATGAGTTATCTCAAAACTAAAATAAATTTACACTCGAAACACAAAAATTACTATTTTATTCCTCCGAACCGCTATATGTGGTAAAAGGTTATTCCAAGTTTTTCGAATTTCCTAGGTTCAATGATAATATTATTTTGGCTTAAAAAAATTTATATTTTTACTTAGTTACCCTTATCAACGTTAAACACCTCCAAAAATTAAATTTTATCATTAATTTGCCTCCCTAATATTTATTCATACTATTAAAATCTATAGGTTTCATGCATATCTCATCACCTATATTAGCATTTCAAAAATAATTACTTGTTATATAAAGATAAGAGTGTGGGGGTTTACACACCGAGATGATTTGCTCGTCGGTGTTTGACAAATGTACTTTTTCCACACAGAGGTTTTGGTTGACTTTCAAAAATTTTTAAATTTCTTTGTCTTTTGGTTTTTTGCATGATCAATGCATGGATATCTTTTGGAAGATGATGCAATAGAATTAAACTTAACCAAAATAGTTTTTCGTCCATTGTACATAACATATATATATATATATATAATTTTTTTTTTTGAATAAATTGAAAACCGACTCTCTATCTGTTTCTTTAACGGCTGTCAGTTACAAAGACAAACAAATTTAAAACATAATTACAATTCTAAATACAAATTATAAATTCAAACTCATACTTCGCCAACTTAATTTAAACATTATCTGCAATGCAAAAACAGTGATAATAAACATTGATAATAAAACCCGACAATCTGTTGTCGTTCCACTGATTGGGATATATGGTTGATACTCAGGAGATTTATTCTGCCAAATAAATTACAACTAATTAGTAATATTATTGAGAATTAAATACCTATTTATTTTTTAGAGTATATAAACAGGATCAAAAAGTTGTACAAAAGTTATATCTTGAGTAAATCCATCATAATATGGTTTAAATCTTTGATCATTTACTTTAAAAATATTTTCAGTTAATGAATTTTCAATTTCAATTGTTCCATAGTCAAAAACTTGTTTGACAATATAAGAACCAGTTCATCTTGATCTTAATTTTCTAGAAAATAAACGAAGCTTTGCATTATATAATAGCACTTTTAAGACGGTTCAAATGATTTTCGCATGATATTTTTATTACGAAAAATTTTTGTTCTTGATTTTGCAATCTTTGCATTTTCATAAGCTTCATTTATTAATTCCTCTAATTCATTTATTTGAAATTTGCGAGCTACTCCAGGTTTGTCCATATCATAATTCATTATTTTGATTGTCCAATATGCTCGATATTCTAATTCTACAAGCAAATGACATGATTTTTCATATATTAACCGATAAAGAGACATCCCTAAAATAGTTTTATATGCAGTACGGTAAGCTCAAAGCGCATCAGTTAATCTTAAAGACCAATCTTTATGATTTGGATTTATTGGTTTTTCTAAACTTGTCTGTGGATGATACGGAGTGGATATTTTATGTGAAATCGAGTATTTTTTCATAAGATTTTTAAAAACTTTATTATAAAAATATAATCCACCGTCACTTATAATGATCAGAGAAATTCTAAATCTGGACAATATATTTTCTTTCAAAAACTTAATCACTGTTCTGTGATCATTATTTTGACATGGAATTGCCTCTACCTATTTAGAGACATAGTCAACTGCAACTAAAATATACAGATATCCAAAAGATGGGAGAAATGGACCCATAAAATCGATGCTCTAACAATCAAAAATTTCAATGATTAAAATCGGGTTCAAAGACATCATATTTCTTTTTGAAATATTTCTCATTTTTTGACATCTGTCACAATTTAAACAAAAGATATGAACATCTTTAAAAAGAGTTGGCCAATAAAATCCACACTGCAGAATTTTAGCAACGATCTTCTTTGAAGCAAAATGCCCTCCACAAGCTTCAAAGTGACAAAATTGAATTACCTGACTGATTTCATGATTAGGTACACAACACCTTATTATTTGATCTTTACAACATTTAAACAGATAAGGATCTTCCCAGAAAAATTTGCGTACTTCACTTAGAAACTTATTTTTATCAGACAAGGTAAAATTAGAAGGAATAGTACTAGTGGCTAAATAATTAGTTATATCTACATACCATGATACTTCTATTATTGCAAACAGTTGTTCCTATGGAAAGGTTTCTCTAATCGGAGTTGATTCTTCCTTTATATCATAATTTAGTCTTGATAAGTGATCTGCTACCACATTTTCTACTCTTTTCTTATCTTTAATGATAAGATCAAATTCTTGAAGTAATAATATACATCGTAGGAGATGTGGTTTAACATATTTCTTAGTAAGTAAATATTTTAAAGCTGCATGATCGGTAAATACAACAATTGATGATCCAACCAGATATGAATGGAATTTATCTAATGCAAATACAATAGCAAGTAATTTTTTTTCTGTAGCTGAATAATTCATTTGTGCATCATTTAGAGTTTTGCTTGCATAGTAGATAACATATGATTTTTTATTTTTTCTTTGCCCTAATACAGCTCCTACTACATAATCACTTGCATCACTTATTAATTCAAAAGGTAAAGACCAGTCAGGAGGTTGCATAATAGGTGCAGAAATAAGCATGCTTTTTAATTTATCAAATGATAGTTGACATGCGTTATTCCATTCGAATAATGTATCTTGACATAGAAGATTACATATAGGCTTAGATATTGAACTAAAATTTTTTATGAATCTTCTGTAAAATCCTACATGACCTAAAAATGAGCAAATATCTTTTACTGTTTTTGGTGAAGGTAGGTTTCCTATGAGATCAATTTTTGATTTATCAACTTCAATTTCTTTTTTAGACACTACATAACCTAAAATTATACCTTGTGTAGCCATAAAATGACATTTTTCCAATTTAAGACAAGGTTTGTTTCTTCACATCGAATGAACACTTTTTCAAGATTTTCCAAACATATATGAAATGAATCCCAATATACTGAAAAATCATCCATAAAAATTTTTAGACATCGTTCTACTATATCACTAAATAAACTTAACATACAACGTTAAAAGGGAGATGGCGCGTTACATAGTCTGAAAGGCATCTTTTTATATGCAAAAGTTCCAAAAGGACATGTAAATTTAGTTTTTCTTGATCATCTATTGCAATTTCGATTTGATTATAACCAGAATATCCATCTAAAAAATAATAGTATGCATGACCATCTATTCTTTCTAACACTTGATCAAGAAAATGCAATGAAAAGTGATCTTTTCTGGTGAGCAAATTTAGCTTACGGTAGTCAATACATACACGCCAACTTGTGACGGTACGCATTAGGACTAATTCATTTTTTTTTTTTGTATTATAGTAAAACCAAACTTTTTTGGAACTACCTGTGTAGGACTAACCCATTTACTATCAGATATAGGATAAATAATATTTGCATCTAATAGTTTAAGTACTTCATTGCGAACTACCTCTTTCAAGTGTGAATTTAATCTTCTTTGCATTTGACGAGATGTTTTAGCATTTTCTTCTAAATATATGCAATGAGTACATAGAAGTGGGCTTATACCTTTTATATCAGCTATTGTCCATCCAAGAACACCTTGATGATTATTCAATATTCTTGTTAATTCCTTGACTTTCAGATAAATTCGATGATATGATTACAGGATGTACTTCATCTTTTTCTAGAAAAATAAATTTCAAATTGGTTGGAAGTGGTTTTAAATCTAGTTTAAAGATTTTGAGATTGGATTCTACAGCTTTAGATAACAAACTTTCACATTCTGGTTTTTCGATATTTTCAGATTCATTATCAAATACAAATTCTAATGTATACAATTCTTTTTCCAGAAAAACTTCCTCAAAAAAACTTTGCATTAATGACTCAACACAATTTATTTCATGCACTTCATCTTCTTCTCTAGGCTGTTTTGCACTATTAAAAATATTTAATTCCAAGATCATGTTTTCAAATGAAAGTTTCATGATTTTATTTCTACAATTAATTAACGCATTTGATGTAGTTAGAAATGGTCGACCTAGAATAATAAGTATGTATGCAGATGCATGAAAAATTGGTTGTATATCTATTACGATAAAATCTGCTGAAAAATAGAATTGATTAACTTGGATGATAACATCTTTCAAAATCCCTCATGGAGTTTTTATTGATCTGTCTGCTAATTGTAGTGTAACACTAGTGGATTTTAGTTCACTTAATCCTAATTGTGTACACACTGAATATGACATTAAATTACAGCTGGCTCCAAGATCTAGCAAAAAGCTTCTTCAATTCAAAAATTTTCAATGATGCATGAGACTGTTGGACTTCCTGGATCTTTGTACTTAAGAAAAGTATTATGTTGTATTATAGTACTGACTTGTTTAGTTAGGAATGTTTTCTTTGGTACATTTATTTATTTTTTTTTGTGCAAAGATTTTTTAAAAACTTAGCATAAGCTGGAACACGTTTAATGACATCTAATAAAGGAATGTTAATCTTGACTTATTTAAATAGCACAAAATTCTTAGATTGATCTTTTTCAGATGGAGATTTCTTGACTCTTTGAGGAAACGGTAAAGGAATAGGACATCATTGATTTTTTTCATTTTGTACTTCTGGTTGTTTTTCAATTGCAGGTTCAAGTTCGAGTCCTACTGACAAGAATTGACTTTCGCATTTTCTTGGGGATCTTAGGTTTAATGGTTTTATCAATTACCTTACCACTTCTTAATGTTGTGATTCTAGTACTTCACTTGGAGAAGGTTCAAAGGATACAACTTTAGCTTGACTTTGACTTTGCGGAGGTTTAGGCTAAGATGAGAATTTTTCCTTTTCTGGTATACTGAGAGACTGAGTCAACTTAGCTAAATGACTCTTGATATCTTAAATACTATGAGAAGTTTGGGTTTTAAAATCATTAAAAGCTTGAGTTGTTTGAGTGTTAAAACTCATTTGACTTTGAATAAATTGATTCATAGTATCTTCCAGAGTTCTTCTTTGTGGGGGTTGATATGACGGATATTGTTGTTGATTTTGTGACTGTGGTGAACCTTGTGTTTGATTTATAGGTTGTGTATTCCTCCAACTAAAATTTGGATGATTTCTCCATCCTAAGTTATAAGTTTCAGAATATAAATTCAAATAAGGCTTATTATAAGATGGAACAACATTAGATTGTTCAATTAACACTTCCTCGAATGTAGGTATAGTTAGACATTCTGTTGCAGGATGTCTTGACAACGCACAAATTTCACATATTTGAATAGTAGTTGACACAACAGACACTTATTTTATTTTTTTTCATCTCTAAGGCTTCTAGTTTTCGAGATAAATTGGTCATTTTAGCTCTTAAATTATCATCTTCTTTTAACACATATTTTCCTCTTTCGGATGTAGATGACTTAGTTTCCACTATATTTGAAGAAGTCGAGTCCCACATTTAGGAACTTTCAGAAATAGTATCAAAAAATTGAAATACTTCTTCAGGATTTTTACTCATGAATTCCCCCTGCACCATCATTTCAACGAATTGACACGTTGCAGAAGGAAGAGCATCATAAAAAAAAACCAACTAACATCTAGTTTTTGAATGCATGATGTGGACAAGCTTGGAGAAGATATTTAAGTCGTTCCCAACATTAATAAAAAGCTTCAACTTCTTTTACAGAAAAATTCATTATTTGACGTCTTAATGTATTTGTACGATGTACAAGAAAAAACTTTTTAAAGAACTCAGCTTGTAAAGCTTGTCAGTTTGTAATTGAATTAGTTATTAAAGAAGCTATTGTTTTGCTTTATCTTTCAAAGAAAAAGGAAAAAAAATTTAATCTAACCATTTCAGAATTATCCTGCAATGTTCCACAAACTTCTTCAAATTCTTTCATATGCACATAAGGTTTTTCAGTTTCCAAACCATAGAACTGTGGTAACAACTGTATTGTTTCTGGCTTAATTTTAAGATTTGGAGCATATGTTGAAAAAGCAAAACATGACAGCATATTAGTTCGTGTAGGATGTAAATATTCTCTTAACGGTCGAATATTTTGAACCACTTCCTGTTCTCTAGTTTGTTCTTTCCTTGGTACGTTTCTAGTCATACTTAATTCAAATGATTCTTGTGTAGATAAAGATGATGAAGACGAAGACGAAGACGAAAGAGATGACTGATTTACAGACCTTTCAAATGAATGTACATACATAAACTATTAAAGAAAACACACTTTTTATACATATAATACAAATAACCAACTTTTGTGTTTTATTTAATTTCAAATTACCATAACTCTCTGGCAACGGAGCCAAAAACTTGATTTACACTTTTTTGTGATATGATATTTATGTTATACACTCAAGTATAAGTGGTCGAATTGTAGTTTTCTCGGTTTTAAGTCCAAGTATCGATCTCACGAAGAGTTTGAATAATTAGAAAATAAAATAAAAATATTTAAGTTGTTAATTTGAATAGGACAGCATGTGATAACTTGTGATATGCGCTTAGATTAATAACTAGTATAATTAAATGGTTGGTTGCAAATAAAGTTGATAGAAGACAAAAGAAGATAAAAAGTATCCTTTAGTTTAAGGATCTCATATGCGTTATATTGGGTGAATATTGGAAATGCTACCTTATAGCAATTAACTTCCATATTACTGGCAAGTCAACCGGTAGGTTTAATGTATATAAATCATCACACAACAACTTTTTAGGTTAGCTGGTGGTATTCATGGCAGTTGATTAATCCAAGTAAACCAGATGGACAAGTCATTCATGAGGAATACTTGAATTATTCAATTGTCTCATAATAGTAAGTACGTACATAATAAACCATAACACAACAACTTCTTAGGTTATAACTGGTGGTATTAGTTATAACACAACAACTTCTTAGGTTAGCTAGTTATAGATGTGTCATTTGATTAATTCGAGTGAACCAGAAGGACAAGTCATTCATGAGAAATACTTGAATTATTCAATAGATCATCTGTGATATATATATATCAGTTAAACATCCTCAGCGTTCCGGTGGAGGACTAACCATACCGATAGAAATATCGTAGATACTCGACTAACAATATTATCACGTATACCAGTTAAGCGATCTTAGTAACCCAGAAGGACAAGCCGTTTATGAGGATCACTTAGGTCATTAATCTGATAGTCATATATAGTAGTTAAACAACCTTGATAATCCAAAAGGGCAAGTCATTCATGAGAATCATTTAGATTTTGTATCATGCATCAGTAGAACATCCTCAGCGTTCCCGTAGAAGACAAGTCATACCGATAGAAACACCGTAGATATTTATCCGACAGGTTCATGATGCACTGATGACATAATTCCAGACACAATACCGAAATTACGTACATCATTGTATCATGCATGAAGCGTATAATACATATATAGATAAATATATGAATAAAACATCAGTATTTTCAGCAGTTAACCAATATTGTATATATGTCCACCTCTCACTAGAGGATATAAGTAACTACTCACGCCCCATTGCTATACACAAGCAAGGAGTGCGGGTAATTTTCATTACAACTCAAATTAAAATACAGACTCTAAAACTTCTTTCACAAGGAACAATTGAAACACAACCACCTTTATTATCAATTAAGACAAAAGGGTGGCAGCAGTTCAACTATCCGAATAGAAAGATACAACATAAATGTAAAAATATAGAGTTTCGACTGAAGTGTACGACGGACTGGATTTGTATCTTCCTTCTTCTTTCTCTCTTTCTTTTTCTCTTTCTCTTTTCTTCTTTTTTCTCTTTTGAACTCTCTTTGGATTCCCTTAAGTCCAGCCGTCTTCAGAATGAATGCCATGCATGGCTTTATATAAAGGAGGAGGAAGCAGGAGGTGTCAGGATCAACTTCAGCTGCCAAGGGCCACCGTCCAAATGCCACCACCACAGTCTAGATGGTGGTGCTTTGCTGGATCATCAACTTGTTGGTTGCTGACTCTTGTTTTGTTGAAATTACACTTTAGCCTTTTATTGTTTCAAGCTTTTATACATTGCTCTTTAGATTTTCCTGTAATTCAACATTAATACCTAAAAATTTTAAATATAACACACATAAAACCCTAATTCTCGCACAAACCCTAATTGACTTTAATTAATAGTTTTTGGTTATTTTATCTTATTAATTTGACTTATTTAACTCTTCTGATTTATATAATAATTAGGGTTAATTAGATATCTTTATGGGGGAGGACAACTCCTGCAAAGTCGGTATCCATTGACACAATGGATTCAAAATCGGGGCGGGTATTCTTCGAGACCTGCTCTTTTGCCCTCTCCTCGTCAACCTTCTTGGCTTGGGCCACCCTCTATAGATCTACTCACAAGGAGTTACAAGTCAGCCTTTCATTGGGGCATGTATGGATCACATCAATGATGTTGGTTGCCTTCTTGATGGGCATGTCAGAATGTTTCTCCTCCTCCCATGTCTTCTTATTGTCTGTGAACTTGCTCAAGTGACTTATTTTAACAGTTTCTCAATAGAAGCCTTTAAAGGACAACTCCAAGGGACTTTGGGATGATCCTCCTTTCTTTCCGTTTTGGTCCTTTTCTTTCTTTTTCTTGGAAGTAGACCCCTTGCTATGGGCCCCGACCGTGTCATCCTAAACCTTAGCATACTTGTCAATGCGAGCCATAAGGTCTCCCATGTTGTTTGGGGACCGATATAGATCTATGTCTTGGGATAACCCGAGTTTGAAAGAGGCAACTACTATGACCTCTACACAACACTCTACTTCATTCACCTTTTCTCAAGACCTGGCGGCATAGTGCCCGAGAGTCTCCCCTTCCTTCAGTCGCAAGATTAGGAGGGTGCTAATGTCCTTCGGGTGTTTGCTGCGCTGGTAATTAAATCGAGTTGTGAACTATTCAGCCATCTATCTCCATGACCGAATGGACTTGGGAAGAAGATTCTCGTACAATATCCCAGGGCTCATCAAAAAAACCTCGCACAAGAGTTTCTTGTTGATATTTTAGAGAGATAGGAGTTGCTTGAACTATCTTAAATGTCCCTGTGTTAGCCTTACTGTAATAGACCTTAAACCAGGGAATGACAAACTTCTTGGGCATCTGCACCTCCTAGATGCTCCAAATGAAAGAGGACTTGACTGGCTCATCCTTCGTAACCACGTCTCCGTGCCCTTAGGCTTCACGGGAGAACTTCTGGCAGCATAAGTCAAAGTGGGATTGGAGGTCCTCTCTAGTCTATGATCCTGGGCGCCATCTTCCTGTGTCCTCGGCTTGCGCACCTCATATAGGCCCCTCTATCTTTGAGAGAGACTCTGGACCCTACCCTGAAGTCCTCATTTTTAGTGTGTCAAGAAAGCTAGTGGCAGAGGTCACTCTTGGTGAGGGACCTAGCTCGCTTCTCTAGAGGTATCACCCAATCAGTGCACGTGAGCAAGGGTCACGCCTCTTTGTCAGTATTAATGGGATTTCGTGCTAGTCCCAACTTGAAGGAGGCAACATAGCTGATAGTCCCTGTCCACTGTGACACCAATCGATTCGGCTAATATCAGTGAGCTTCAACATTAGCAGGGGAAAGGTGACATCATCGTGCCCAAGAGCCTTGCCTCCCATGGGCGTCTCTAAGCCTTAGACGAGTAAGTTATTCCATCGGACTCTACCTACTCGGGGAATGACGTGTATGGGGGTGGACCGTCTCTTGTCCAGGTGTCATCTCATGATTGTTCCGTTGAATGTCCCGTCAAAAACCTAAATGGCATGGCCACCACCACACCCCCAACATATTACTAGTCACATACAAACCAATATATAGTGGCAAGACTCACTAACATCCAAACAGTTCTTCATCGAAATCGTATTTGAAAAGGCTAGAGAAAGTGAAAACGTAGTGATGTACTGCTGCAAAAGAAATTGAAAACACCAGCATCTAGCAGCGAGGTTTGTGCGGCGAAGAAGTAGCCAAGGAGAGTTCAGGAGCAGACACAGAGAGAAGAGGGAAAGAGGCAGAGTAAATTAGGGCACTTCCCACCTATTAAAATATTATCGTTCCACTTCTCACTTTAAGAAGGTAGATTACAATGATAGTTTAATTGGATGGAAAACAAAACTGTGCATTTTAATTCGCGTAAGAATTATGTAACTATTTTTAAATGTCAAATGGAAAATTGTACCCACGTTCCTTATAATTTATTATATTTTTAACGATGCATTTTATATTATTCAAAATATTACAGGCACTCTTTTTTGTTTATATTTAAATATCATTAATACTCTTTGCCATTAAACTACCGCTTCTAATAAAAAAAAATTATTTGAAATACTAAAATTATCCATGCATAAATCTCAAATAATCTTTCTACATAAAATTTGATAAAAATTCAAGCCGATTAAATTTTTTTTTTACATATTAAAATTTGAGTTAATTAAAATTTAATTTAAACTGATTAAATTTTATTTTTTTTACTTATTAAAATTCAAGTTTATTAAAATTCTTTTCTCACGTATTAAAATTCAAGCTAATTTGAGATCTACTTGAGTTGTTATTGTCGATTAAAATTCAATTTGAATCAGTTAAAATTTATACTTTTTAATTATTAAAATTTGTACCAATTAAAATTTAATTCAAATTGATTAAAATTTATTTTTTACATATTAAAATTTGAGTTAATTAAAATTTAAAATTTTTTACGTATCAAAATACAGACCAATTAAAATTCAATGCAAGTTAATTAAAATTTAATTAGAACCAATTAAAAATAAATTTTAATCAACTCCAATAAAATTTTAATTGACTCAAATTTTAATATATAAAAAATATAATTTTTAATCAACCAGAATTTTAGTATATAAAAAATAAATTTTTATTAATTAGAATCGAATCAAATTTTAATACAAAAAAAAATTTTGAAAAAAAAAATCTCATTAAATATATACCTATTTAGAGGGTGTGAATACAATTTTTCTTAAAATATATCATTATAAATGTAATAAAATTACATTCTAGTTAACACCTCTAATTTGCCAGGTGATGATTCAGAAAATAAAAGAAATATCCGTGCAGATGTAATAAACTAGAAATAGTGTAACTAAATTTTTTCCTTTTTCTGACTACTCGCTAGTGTAGAGAAGGTTCTGTTGCAATGATGAACTTTGAAGGGTTTTTTTCAAGATATCGTGGACCAGAGAAGCAAGTGTTGCAGAGTTTCCATCGTACATGTATCTATTGGCCCAAAAGTTAGCACAACTATTAAACAAAAAGAACAGACAAACCAAAAGGTTTACTTATAACATAAAAGAAAGGTATGGCCCAAACTTGTACGATACTTCCCAGTTTAGATGACAATCTAAGCATAGTAATTTAAGCTAGCTTTCTTCTTAGCCTGGACTTGGATGATACCTTCGTTAAAGTCTTCATGATTCACCTGGAAATAAACAAGCCAATGGTTCTGTCAGTGCTTGCTCCAAAGAATACAGTATAACATGCATGCACATGTATGTATACATTGTTTTCAAAGTGTCATTTTCTTTTTCTTAAATGAGGCTATAGTTTTCAAATTTTAGCCTCTGAATCAAGTTCATCCATGCGTAGAAATGTTTTTGGAACCACACTCACCATAGGGAAGGTACTTGAATATTATCAAAATTCGTAAATGTCAAAGTTTCACTCATTTTCGTCCCCATATGAACTGATGATGGACATCACATCAATATCTCAAGTTATATGATGTTAACAAGAAGTACTTTGTAGAGCATATGCCAGTGTATAGTATCTGGATATCGGAAGAGTAATAGGATTTCAGTATTTGTCAACCATTGAAATGCAAACAAGTACAAACAATAAACATGACAACAAATCAATTTCTACAGAACACTACAAATTAAAGGGGTAAATATTGCTTACAAATAAAAGAGGGAATGACAAGTCATATCCATTGCATGCCCTCATTCATTAATTCTTTGCTTTTTTTAATTTTCCGGCTGATATCTTGCTTAGATTTGAGTCTAACTTTTTAACATACTCATGTTCCATTGCAAATCTACATTAATTCATTGCTTTTTGCTTTTTATTTTTTATTTTTCTGCCGCTATCTCACTTAGATTTGAGTCTAACTTTTTAATTTAATCCTATGTTCAAACTTTGAACTAAGACTAAAAAGAAACTAATCCAATGTTCCCAAAATGTGTTACATAGGCATTCACATGCATCCATACAAAAAGAGACAACATTGGCACTGACACAACTCTCATGCCTAAAGCATGCATGCATGCATACGTGCATGCACATGCACGCTAGCGTGCGCGCGCGCACATACTGTAAAAGCCGATAAAATTTGAGCTTTTATTGTGAAAGGCAAAATGGTAATTAGACATTGGATTGAAAACTCAAATTTTTCTAAAACTCGGATGATGAAACGGACCTCACCGTTAGATTCGTCAAAAAAAATCTAGTTACCCAGTCCATTTTCGTCAAAATCCGAGACAGTCGGATTTTTTGCGTTTTACGGTGCTATCGGATAGTGCGCAATTAAAATAAACGTGATTGAGATTTGATTGCGAAACATGAAAAATAATTTTAAATTAGTTCAAATAAAATATATTGAGCACAAAACGGAACGAGATTTAATTGATTCTGAATAAAATCGGATTAGAAAAATGCGGGATATGTGGGCACGTTGTGAGCCATGTATTGGAAAGTATAAAAGGGAAAGAAAATCATATTTTTTTCCATTTTCAGCAGATTTTTAGAATAGAGAGTGAAAGAAGAGAGAAACTCTCCCCCATCTCCACCTTCTTTTTGCGATCTAGGGTGATTCGTTCGTCGGATTGCCTTGGACCAAGAATAAAAGTTGTTCTATGCGACGAGAGTTAAATCTATATACCAAAAATCGTGGATTTAGCATAAATCTCAAGATTGGGATTTTTTGGAATCAAGGTTTAAAGGTTGATTTGGGTATTTTAAAGTTTCTACTACGTGTATTACACTTCAAGAGATAGTGTTCCTTTCGTAATGAAATTTATTTTCAACCTATGGTTACAATATGAAATAGGTAAGGTGTTAGAGATGTAATCTCATGTATGACACATACCTATTGTAATTGAAATATGGAAATGGGTATAAAAATGGTTAAGATCAATTCTTGCACGAATTGAATTATGGTGAAATTGCTCATTGGAATTTCAAGATTAATGTGTTGATTGGACATGATATGTGTTTACATTTATGCCTTGAAGGTGTTTGATAAAATACCTATGTTGATTAAATATGTTATTTGCATTGAATATGTTATAACATACTTGGGATTGATGTTAGAAAATGTTGGTATATGCCTTATGATATATTGACATTAAAGACTTGAGACTTTTTGTAGAATTGGGACATGTTCATAATATGATCATGATATGTTGAACATGACATTGGAATTTGTAATTATACATTTACATTACATATGCACGGGAAGTATCATATTCGTAAGCATGTGACATGAGTGTGGATGTGTGCATAGTTTTAATCAACCACCATTCTTGGTGGATGATGTGTGGACATAGGGAAGTTAGATAAATGTTCGACTGAGTCACACGGGTTACATTGAAAATAACGGTCGACATTAACAAGAAAGGCTAGATTACCCCTTGGATGCAAGACCTAGTGAATTGGATACCCAATTCATTGGTATTGAGTCCATAAAGTATCGACGTACGCGGAACCGTTGGTAGAAATCTATAGATGTCATGTCGGTTGGGTGCCCATTGGTGAAAGTCCATAAATATCCACTCCAAGAAAAACCCGAGATTTATAAATGGTCAATGGATGTGTAACATCAATGGAGGGAGCGTGAAATGTCTTGATGCATTGTATGTGGTATGGGAGCCGGTGGCAGGCTCGGGTTGTATTACACGTGAGTTACATCTTATGACATGGCATGGCATTCTAGAATCCATTATGATTTGTATATTCTTGAACGAATAATTGATTGATTGTCGAATTGCATGTAAACATTTTACATGTATCTGGGTTGGAGAATAGTCTCTCTAAGAGATACCTTATTGAGCGTGACTCACCATTTATGGGGATATATATTTCAGGTGTTAGACAAGCTCCGGCAGGTGACCCTCCCTTAGGCACGTGTTGACAACCAGGCTAGGTTATGGCTTGCGAATCTCATTTTGTACTTTGTTTTGCCCTCGTATAAATCATGTATAAATCCTTATATTTTAGCAAGTGCATGCAATGGGACATTGCTCTTTTGTAAAATGAATGAATGAAATGAGTGTGGTATGTATTGGATGGCCAAAAGTTTAATTTGAAAAAGTTGAGAAAAATCCAAGCTTCAGGTACTGGTACCTCACAAGAACTTGGCATCCAGAGAGCCCAAGTACTGGTACCCCGCTGACAGTGGGCTCAAGTACCAATACTTAGGTTCACAGATACCGATACCACGCCATTGAGGACCCCAGATACTAGTACCACATTTACAAGTACCAGTACCTGACAAACAGAAGGCTCAGGTACCGGTACCAAGTACACAAGGGGTTAGTACCTCTTCACAAAAACTAATATTTTAATATGACATTGTCAAGCCTTCACCTCTTGAGCCCTTTCGTTTAAAGAATGTAATTGATTAAAGGTTAAGGACAAATGGATGGAGATTGGACATTGCTATGGTCGTGTGATGACGTGATGTCTAGTTATGTGGCATGTACAGGTACTTCCGCAGATTGATGAATGATCAACAGGTTAATAAAGGACCCCCGATTTTAGGGGCTATACACACACACACACACAGACCTCAGTGGCATCACGGCGAAGAGCTAGCATGCCTGCCTCCACACAAACAGCTTTCAGTTGTGCACCGTTAAAATCATCTGTCGAACGAGCCAGCTCTTCAAAATTTACATCGGGGTGAACATTCATCTTTCGGGAGTGGATCTGCAATTCCATCAAGTAATCAAAAAAATTAACATATACTTGGAAAAGTATGTAATGCATGAACTTCGAGCAGGCTTTTTGAAAGGCCAACCTGCAAGATTCGAGCTCTGGCCTCTTCGGTGGGATGGGGAAATTCAATTTTACGATCCAGTCGACCAGAGCGCATGAGGGCAGGGTCCAATATATCAGCTCGATTTGTTGCTGCTATCACCTGCAATATTAACCAAATACATTAACCTGGTCAACTGAAGATCACAAAGGGAAAACGTTTGTGCAGGCTTTCATCATTGGATGCTAAAAGCAAGTTCAACCATCCAACCAAGGCTAAAAGTTATAAAAATTTAGCAACTCGCCAAACGTCAGAAGCCAATAACAGTCGGTTAAAATGATTTTATTACATTTAACTGTTCACAATCACCTCAAATAATTAAAATACTGAAATAAAAAATTCCATTCAAAGCGAAGAGAAAAGGACCTTTATCCGGTCATCGCTACTAAATCCATCAAGCTGATTGAGTAATTCTAACATTGTCCGCTGGACCTCCCTATCCCCACTAACTTCACTGCAATAAAAAAAGAAAGACTATATATTAGTAACTGCTGTTGTGATATAAGCTCAATTGAGAGCGAACCAACCAGATAATCAAAACTACGGGCCAGATAAAAGTGGAAAAGGGGAACTATATCGAATTCAGAGGGGCGACATTGAAAAATCAATATTTATAGGGTGCCAACTCCACAAAATCTTTTGACAAAATAAAGCAATGCTGAAAGGGTAAGGGTGCACTTTTTGGAAGTTAGAACAGGACATGGCTCCTCTGGTCCTAAGGTGGCTCAGTATTTATTTCTGCCAATTGACAGAACCCCAAGAAGTATTCCATACGAAAACTGAAGTATCATAATTGAGAAAGTTAAACAGGAAGAATGCAATCAGGTAAATGTACATGAGACTGAAATACTGCATACCTATCAAACCGCTTCGTGCCAATAGCATCAATTTCATCTATAAAAATTATGCAAGGAGATTTTTCTTTTGCAAGCTGAAAAGCATCACGAACAAGTTTTGCACCGTCCCCTATGAACATCTGTATTCATAATAAGTTTGATTACCATATTAATTACACACCATACAATCACTAATTCACTAAGACAAAACAAATCAACAAAATCTTAATCCTTTGGTTGATATGATGGAAAAATGAAACGATGAAAAGTTTAAAAAGATTGATAAAACATCATATTCGGTAAGGAAGGATGAAAAAGTTGGTGAATTAACTTTCCTTCTAACTCACAAAAATTTATCCCCCAAAATTGGAAGGAAACGTGGATGGAAAGTTGGTTATGCGTGTTGAAATGTATGTTATTTACTTTGATATCATTTAATACATGCATATATCCTATTTATCTATTACACGTTATGTACACATTAATTTTATATATAAATACAATGATAAAATATGCATTTATACTTTTTTCATCCTTTTATTTTTTCATCAAAATAAACACAAAAAAATTAATATTTCTTATTTTTCATCCCTCCTACTAAACACAAAAAGGAACGAAGGAAGGAAGGATTCTCCCTTTGAATGATAGAAGTACATCACTCTCACTTTCTATTCTTCCATTTTTCCATCCACCCTATCAAACACACCATAAGTATATTCCTTACCAAGGGTTATTTTGTTACACTATTTAACAAATAAATCTCATGGCGTTAGATACACAGCAAAGGTAAAAACTAGTTAAAAGTATACATGATTCACTTGTTGATTGCTAAGGAAATGCCTATCAAAAGGACAGCTATTCTGTAACTAATCAAATATGCCGAAGGCAAAAATTTATTCACATATAGACTATGGTAATAACTTCCAAAAATTATTTGGGTATCTTGCCAAAAACTATTGTACCTTAACTAAGGGTGCATTTGGTAATGTTTTTGTTTTTATGTTTTTTTTTATAAAAAAAATAAAACAATTTTTTGTTTTTTCTGTTATAAAAATTAAAAATATAAAACATATTTGGTAGTCATTTATATTTAAAAAATTATAAAAACAAATTAAAAACATGTTTGATATTATATATTTTGGATAATATTTTATTATTGTTATTTTGGTTAATATTTTAATTCCTAATAGATGTCTCAATTGGAGACATTCTTGCAGGGACACACACACACATATATAGACGCAATTACACACCCACACTTCCACAAATTACACACAAACACAAATTACACACAAATCCATATATACAGCACACATACACACAAACACAAATAAACACACACATGTAGATCTATGAATATATAACAACATACACGTGGATCTATGCATATATATACATATATATATAGATATATGCCTATATATGTATATATAGATCTATGTGTATTTATGGTATAAAATTAAGGAAAAAAGGGAAACAAGCAAGAGAGACAATGTAAGTTTCGCCTTCATGTTTGATTTTGTCTTCATCTTCGTCCTCTCCTCTTCGTCTTTGTGATAGTGGGTTGCAGAAGAGGCACATCTTTGTCTTCATGAAAAGGGGTTGTAGAAGAGGCATCGAGAGAGAGACAGATGAGGGAAAGAGACAAAAAAAAAAGAGGAAAATGGGGTTTTATAGTTGCCACAAAAAAAAAATCTCATTTTGTTGCTAATGAGATTCAAAGGCAGGACCTCATTAATTGATAATGAAATGCGCGGGCGTGTTTTTAGTTTTGAATGTTTTCAAAAACATCATTTTTTTTTATTTATAGTTTTGGACCTTGTTTTCAAAATAATTTTAAAAAAAAAACAAAAACACATCCCAAAAACATTATTGTTTTATTTTTTTTTCAAAAAAAAAAAAAAAAAACAAATAGTCGGTTACCAAACGCTACCTAAGATAATGCATCAAGGTTTTCCCCGAAACTAAATCAGCCATAAAACACATCGAGCATTGAGCAACAATATTCCACTGTCCTAATCAATCAGAACCAATGAACATGATCAAGTCTTTCATAAGAACATAAAAAACGACAAAGATTCAATTTTCCTAGTACAACAAAACTCAAGGACGATGTTGGCCCTGCTAAAGAAATTATCATTCAGTAACCATAAGAAACCATGAGCCTAAAGAGAACAACAAGCTCTTGCAAAGGGCTCGCCATTTAAGAATCACCAGATTCAAAGTTAAAAAACACCAAATAGCATGTTGCAAATTCTGATAAGAAATATACCTGGACAAGTTGGGGGCCTGCTAACTTCAGAAAAGTAGCATTTGTTTGGGCAGCACACGCACGGGCCATTAAAGTTTTCCCTGTCCCAGGTGGTCCATACAAAAGCACTCCTTTGGGTGGACGAACTCCTAATTTCTGAAACCGCTCTTTGTGTGTCATGGGCAAAACAATTGCCTCTACTAGTTCTTGGATCTGTGCAATGGAAGTGAAGTCCAAATATAACTCAGATATCATGCAAGTAATTGTCTTATTCCAAGTGTAATCACCTAACCTGTTTCTCCAGCCCTCCAATGTCATTATAGTCTTCAGTTGGTTTTTCATCAACCTCCATTGCCTTAACTCGAGAATCATACTCAGAAGGCAATGTGTCCAATATCAAGTAACTATCTTTGTTCACTCCAACTAAATCACCAGGCTTTAGTTTATCAGGATCAACAAGACCGACCACAGGGAGAAAGATAGTCTGCAGTCAATACAGAATAGGTCATAGTTCAAGACCACATTAATGAAAACAAAACTATGTTTACCGAGACAGCAGTAGAAGCATGGGTGCAAGGTTAACCTCATGAACAGAATATAAAAATTAGATGATACTTTAAAGTCACCAGGACTAGTTTGATTCTAGACAACCACAATCAAGTTAACAAAACTCAAATTTAACCATTTTAGATACAACATTTCTCAAACTGATTCATAATTATTAGTTGAAAAATCAACTTCTAAAAATTCCGATGCATTGACCTAAACCAAGGGTAGTTCCTGACTATAAAAACCACAAGAAATGGAAATAATAAAAGAAAAAGGAAAGGTATACGTAACATAAATTAGAGAAAAAAAGAGAAACTCACACCAGAAATCCTAACTCACTGTGCAAAAGAAATGCACAGATGTAAAGAGAACAAGCTAGCTTACCTGGCGTGTAGATGTTTTCAGTACAACACATTTACCCTTCCTTTGAGAGTCAAGATCAATATTGGCGCCATCTTCTTCAGCCTCATCCTCAGGGTTCATTTCCAAAATCTGGAAAAACAGAAATTGAAGTGAGTTCCCAAATTAGCTAAAACAACAATAACTACGCCAATCCCTGCTCAGAACCTAAATCATTGAAGACATGAGTTATTCATTGTTTCTAGTGATTGCAGAATATGCATCTCGACCCCATCACAAACCGGGTCTTGGATAACCATATCAACCCAAACTATACTTCAAACATAAATCCATGGTATAGAGTCCAAAGAGAAGCAACTACGTTGAGCACTCAACACTTATCTATAACAATCCAGCGGTAGCAAATGATAAAGACTAAATGTCTATATATGCAGTGCACACTAAAAAAATAAGGTCCAAGGCAATCATGTCCAGCAAACTACACTTTCAAAGCTCAAAACAAACTTGATAAATCAGATTCAAAGTTCTGACATTAGAAAGAGTTCCAAAAACAACACAAATATGTGATGAAATCCAAATAAATAGGTCCAATTATGCACTATGAACAGGCCTTGCGCATGAGACACAATTTATATTCACCATTCTTTAGGAAAAGTAAGTCCACTTTCTTTTGGCCAAGATAATGCCAGAACTCACCTTTTTGCATAAGTTCACCTTTTGAAGCCAAAATGATGCCAAAACCCAGTTTGACCCCAGTTGACTGAGATCGAGAATGGTAATGGGAAAAGGTTGACGGGGTACAATCCTAATAATTGGCGCCATATATGCATATTGCTTCATCTCAGATTAGAACCCACAAGGTCCTAGTAGTTAGCTGGGGCTGTTCTTTTAATCCTTTTTCGCTGTGTACAATCATTTAAGTAACAATAGCGAGGGAAAATCAACCCCTTCCACATCCCTACCTTCCGAAATAAAAACAATACTTATGCAAATAACCCATATAACCTACTCCAAAAAAAATCCGTTCAAGTTAAAAAACAAATCTAGTGTAAAAAGAAAGAAGAAAAAAGACACCATGCTTTCACTTTGATACACATTAGATATTTTGCCTGGGGGAGGGGGGAGAGTCAGATTGGTAGTAGAAATTATGACCCTTGCAGTAGGGACTTTTGCGAGGTAAATGACAAAGGCTAAATCACTTGAGGCTTTAGTGTAAATATATTAAAGGACTACAATTCAGCCAAAAATCAACTCATTTGGAATTTTCGCTTATAAAGTTATCCAAAAACTTATATTATCCCCCAAAGCTACAACTAAGATAATCATATCAAGTAAACCATACTTCAGTGCTTAGATCCACTTCTTACAAGAATTAGGGATTCCACACTTTTCGTATACAAACTCGCATACAAGCAACAATGTAAATGTGATAAACTAACCCAAAAAAATCTGCAAAGTATCAAAACCCTAGTCCACTTCCCTCTTTTCTTTCCCTTTCCCTAACCTACAATTTTACAGCAACCAAGCAAAACACAAAGCATAAAAACCTACACACCGTAACAAATGCAAGTAATTGGCTGAGTTCACAAAAGATTACCAATATTTGCAAGAAGAAAACATGAGGCGCAAAAACCTACATTCTCTTGCCCATTTTCTTTTCAGAGATTATTTCAGCAACCAAACAAAACATAAAGGATCAGAACCTTCATGAAGTGTCTTATATACAAGCAATTCCTTTTCCTTTCCATCTTCTATATACTTCTCTCAGAAACCAAACAACAAAAAGCATCAAATTTAAAAAGAAAAAACTAGTAAAAATTTACCTCAACAATGTTGCCGACTAAATAAGGAAGCTGCTTGTTCAGTTTGATCTTCTCTTGATTCTCCTTTATTTTTTCCTTAAACGAGTCCAATTCTAAATTCGTTCTCTGCAACTCTTCCTGTTCATATCCATCACACGCAAAAGAAATTAAAAATACCAGTGACTAAACAAAGATATAAATATATGCATATATACAGAACGAGACAGAGAGATCTGAACCTTGAGGATTCGAATTTCGTTATCAAGAAGCCGAGATGCCCTAACGATATCGTCAGTGGACATCGAAGCAAGCTGGTCGTCTTCAAAGTTGCTGTCTTCTACCATCGCCGATGCCATCTCCGATCGATGAGAAAGAAAATCTGCTAAGAGAGGTAGAGAGAGCAGATCTGTTCTTTATTTCTAGTCGGTAATCCTTTCTCTGTTCTTCAAGGCAAAAGAAAAAGAGGGGCTCAAAAAACAAAAACTTATTGCTCTTCAGCTTTGCAGCAAGCGATAGAGAGATTAACCCATTTATGGGCTAGATACCAAAATAGGCCCATTTTTTGTTGAGCTCCTACGGTGGACTAGTCATTATACTTTACGTGCAAATTATTTTTTGTGGACAAATTATAGCTCTGACAACGTAATGCCACTACTGATTTAAGAGGTAACACGTGCCTAGGCACCGTATAACATAAAATTCGATTATAAAAAAAATTAATTTTATTATATTAAATAATAATTTTTTTTCAATATTTTTAATTAAATAGTTTAAAATTAATTTCTATCCATTATTTTTTTTAAAAATGATAAATTTCTCTTAAAATACTTGATTTTGAAAAAGTATGAATATTAATGAGTCCAAATCCAATTGGGCTTAGGCCCAATCCATGGGTTAAGCCCAAATCATCTAGGCTTAGTTCATGGCCTTAATTCAGTCCAAAACTCAGGAGTTCATGAAAGGTCAACGCTCATGGGAGAACAATCATCGGGATATTCATTGTTCCAAGATAGTGTCTATCCCCAATCATGGCTATCCCCACAATAGATTAGTAGTTTTGTCTTCACGTCACTGTCTCAGCTAGAGTTTTGTGCTTATAAATTGTAAATCTCTTATACACGGGACATACACTATACCTTGAGCGTACTCTTGTTTTTTTTTTCTCTCTCCCCCTATTACTTTGTACTCTCCTATTAATAGAATTATCCGGCCACCATTGCCACTTTTAGTGGTTAGGTCACCCAAACCCAACTACTCAATTTTTATCTCTTATTATTAATTGTTTCATTAATTGTTTTACACCACGCACTTGACTAATTTGATTGTGCATAATCGATTTTGTGCATCATCAGTTTGACATAGTCTGTGGATAAAAATAAGTTTTCTGCTACCATCTATCTATCCCTACTCTCTCCATGACTATCAAAACTAGGTCAATGAATCAGCAAGCTGAGGATAATGATCTAGTGTGTAGGGCGAAGGTTCCACCTCCACCTACAGAACCCATCATAACGACAAATCCAGTGGTAGGGCAACAACTTCTAGAGACAATACAGTTATTGGTGAACCAAAATCAGCAAATTCTCCAATTGATACTCGATGTAGAAGGAGTCGTGCCCTAGCCCGCAAGAGGGGAAGCACCACAACTAGTCCCCCCAGGGCACCCCCCAGCACCAGGGAGTCCTTCCTCAGTGCCCAGGTGCCCCAACTACCCTTCCTTATGCCCAACTCCGTCATCACATGCTGGCGACCTTCCTATGCTGGAGGATAAGGGTGGAAAACTAGTACGTGGATCACGAAAATTATTATAACGATCCGATAGAAGGTGTCCCCAACCAATGAGACGAAAAATTAAGGAGGTATAGAATCATTTAGGTGACGTCATTAACGCCATCAAGACATGGGTACGGAAAATAGTAGGCTATCTGGTAAGGCGCACTAACATTCCATTCATGGCTGATGTGGTCAACTACCTCTTACCCTTGAAGTTCAAAACGTCCACTGTGAAAACTTTTGACAGTTCGAAAGATCCACTTGACCACCTCGACAAGTACAAATCCCTAATACAATTCCATAATGTACTAGAAGAAGTAATGTGTATAGCCTTCCCTACCACCCTCTAGTGATTTGCACACTAGTGATTTGCCAAACTTAAACCATCTTTAATCAATTCTTTTGCTAAACTAAGCAAATCCTTCGTCTCCCACTTCATAGGGGGACGCCAATATCAGAAGTCAGTCACCCACTTGCTCACCATCAAACAGGATTGGGATAAAAATCTAAGGATCTACCTCACTCAATTTTGAGGAGGCCCTCCTGATCAAAGAGCCAAATGATAAGGTCACCATGACCACCTTTTTATAGTATGTTTGTGCTCATCTAACTTTATTTTTTCAATTTTGAAAAAAATCACTAGCAAGCATGCCCGAGTTATTATCTAGAGCCCATAAATATATGAATGTTTGAGGATGTCACCAAGTCTAGGCGCGATGAGTCCTCCCATGGAGGNTTTTTTTTTTCTCTCTCCCCCTATTACTTTGTACTCTCCTATTAATAGAATTATCCGGCCACCATTGCCACTTTTAGTGGTTAGGTCACCCAAACCCAACTACTCAATTTTTATCTCTTATTATTAATTGTTTCATTAATTGTTTTACACCACGCACTTGACTAATTTGATTGTGCATAATCGATTTTGTGCATCATCAGTTTGACATAGTCTGTGGATAAAAATAAGTTTTCTGCTACCATCTATCTATCCCTACTCTCTCCATGACTATCAAAACTAGGTCAATGAATCAGCAAGCTGAGGATAATGATCTAGTGTGTAGGGCGAAGGTTCCACCTCCACCTACAGAACCCATCATAACGACAAATCCAGTGGTAGGGCAACAACTTCTAGAGACAATACAGTTATTGGTGAACCAAAATCAGCAAATTCTCCAATTGATACTCGATGTAGAAGGAGTCGTGCCCTAGCCCGCAAGAGGGGAAGCACCACAACTAGTCCCCCCAGGGCACCCCCCAGCACCAGGGAGTCCTTCCTCAGTGCCCAGGTGCCCCAACTACCCTTCCTTATGCCCAACTCCGTCATCACATGCTGGCGACCTTCCTATGCTGGAGGATAAGGGTGGAAAACTAGTACGTGGATCACGAAAATTATTATAACGATCCGATAGAAGGTGTCCCCAACCAATGAGACGAAAAATTAAGGAGGTATAGAATCATTTAGGTGACGTCATTAACGCCATCAAGACATGGGTACGGAAAATAGTAGGCTATCTGGTAAGGCGCACTAACATTCCATTCATGGCTGATGTGGTCAACTACCTCTTACCCTTGAAGTTCAAAACGTCCACTGTGAAAACTTTTGACAGTTCGAAAGATCCACTTGACCACCTCGACAAGTACAAATCCCTAATACAATTCCATAATGTACTAGAAGAAGTAATGTGTATAGCCTTCCCTACCACCCTCTAGTGATTTGCACACTAGTGATTTGCCAAACTTAAACCATCTTTAATCAATTCTTTTGCTAAACTAAGCAAATCCTTCGTCTCCCACTTCATAGGGGGACGCCAATATCAGAAGTCAGTCACCCACTTGCTCACCATCAAACAGGATTGGGATAAAAATCTAAGGATCTACCTCACTCAATTTTGAGGAGGCCCTCCTGATCAAAGAGCCAAATGATAAGGTCACCATGACCACCTTTTTATAGTATGTTTGTGCTCATCTAACTTTATTTTTTCAATTTTGAAAAAAATCACTAGCAAGCATGCCCGAGTTATTATCTAGAGCCCATAAATATATGAATGTTTGAGGATGTCACCAAGTCTAGGCGCGATGAGTCCTCCCATGGAGGAAAAAAGAGGAAAAAGTCCCGCAAAGACAGGAAAGAATTATAAAATAAGAAAAAGAGGACACAGAGAGTATTAGTCAAGGAATGCCTCAGTCTTGCACCTTTAAGAGAACGACAAGCCTTTCACACCGCTCAATGCTTCACTCGAGCATTTCTTGCTCCAAATCTAGGATGATCCTAAGATATGCTAGCTAGAGAAAATGAAGTTCGCCCCAAATCATGGGAACCCGAACAATACTGTCGGTTCTACTATGATCATGGCTATGACACCGATGACTACTTTGAGCTCAGAAGGTAGATTGAGGACCTCATACAATGTGACCAGTTGCGACAGTACATAGTCGGCAGAAGACAAGCCCCACCAACTGGTCGTAACCAAGATGATAGAGAGTACCAACAACCCCTCAGAGAAATCTAGATGATCTCCGGAAGGTTAAGAGGATGGGTGACTCCAACTCAGTTAGGAAGGCACATACCAAGAGAGCTAAATATGTGGAATCTGATGACCCTCGCGCTACAGAGACACACAGGCAGAGGGAAGGAGAGGTCATCTCTTTCTAAGACAGAGATCTCAAGGGGAACTAGCACTCCCATAACGATCCTCTGGTGTTGACCATCATGGTAGCCAACTACCAAGTTAAGAGAATCCTAGTAGACAATGGCAACTTTGCCGATATCTTATTCGCCCCCTCCTATGATAGCCTTCATCTTGGAAAGGAGATATTGCAACCTATTAGGATGCCCCTTATTGGATTTTCAGGGGAAAAATGCATATCCTTTAGGTTCCATCGCCCTACCAGTCACAGTGGGAACAACATCAAGAAGCTCCACCATCATGGTGAACTTTATAGCGTTGGATTGCTCTTCTACCTATAACATCATCCTTGGATACCCTACACTCAATACCTTAAGGACAGTGTCATCCACCTTTCACCTCGTTCTTAATTTTTCCAACTCCATGTAGGATTGGAGAAATCAGGGGAGACCAAGTTGTTGCTAGGGAATTCTATATGGCCTCTATGAGGTTCAAAAAATCTCAAGAGACCCTACAAGTGGAAATACTCCACCCTAGGGATGACAACACATTGAAAAGAGGAAAACCAACAAAAGAACTCGAATCAGTAGTGCTAGATGAGAACTTTCTAGATAGAAGAATCAATATTGGTTCCTCGCTTCCCTGAGATCGAGCTACCCACCTCTTTGATTTCCTTAAGCAGAACATGGACATTTTCGCCTGGTCCTATGAGGAGGTCGCCACCCATTGGCTTAATGTGGATCCTAAACACAAGCTCGTCCGCCAAAAGTTGAGAAATATTGGTACTGATGAGGGAAAACTGCTAGAAAATGGGCCAATGAGGGAAATAACTTACCTAGTTTGGCTATCAAACATCATGATGGTAATAAAGGCTAACGGGAAATGGTAAATTTGCATGGACTTCACTAAACTCAACAAAATTTGTGCCAAAGACATCTATCCCTTGTTACGCATCGACGTCTTTATTGATGCCACCGCTAGACATGAGCTGCTTAGCTTTCTAAATGCTTATTCTGGGTATAACCAGATTAGCACATTTCCTCTATATCAAGATAAAACATCTTTTATCACCCCAAAAGGAAGCTACTATTATAGGGTCATGCCCTTCGAACTCAAAAATGCAGGAGCCATGTACCAGCACCTTGTGAATAAAATGTTCAAGGCATAAATTGGGAAGATCATGAAGGTCTATGTGGATAATATGTTGGTGCAGTGCTTAGCTACAGCAGACCATATAGCACACATACAAGAGACCTTTGATATCCTAAGAACTTATCAGATGAAACTCAATCTTGAGAAGTGCACCGTTGACATAAGCTTAGGAAAGTTCCTTAGCTTCATGGTCAATAAGAAAGGCATTGAGGCTAATCCAAATAAGATCAAAGCTATTCTGGACATAAGATTCCCAACCTTTGTGAAGGAGGTCCAACCCCTTAACGGAAGGATAGTAATGCTCAGCAGGTTAGTTTTAAAGTTAGCAAATAAATGTTTACCCTTTTTTAAAATTCTTTGAAAATCTTTTCAACGGGGACCAGATGCAGAAGAAATCTTCCATTGAAGGCCTATCTTGATGTACCCCCATTGCTCTCACATATCGACATAGACAGATTTTATACCTTTACCTATCTGCCTCGCCCTTCGTTGTGAGTTCCTTGTTTGTCAGGGAGGAAAGAGGAGTTCAAATGCTTGTTTATTATGTGAGTAGGGCTTACCAAGGAGCAGATGTAAGGCACTTTGAGTTGGAGAAGTTGGCCCTCGTGCTAGTCACTGTGGCCAAGCACCTACGACACTATTTTTAGTGCTACACCATCATGATTATCACAGATCAACCACTTAGAGGAATCTTGGAAAAGCCAGATGTATCTAAAAGGCTCCTCAAATGGGTCGTTAAGTTAAGTGAGTTTGACATGCAGTATCAACCAAGGACAGCCATAGAGGCACACACAATAGCAATTTTTGTGGCCGAATCTACACCAATAGAGGAAGAAGGCTCCCAAAAAGAAGTGCCCTACACCTCTACACTCACCTATTCAATGCACAGTGCCTAGACTCCCTACACATCAAGGCTAAGTGCCATCCCTAGAGAGCTTAGCGCCCTAGAACTAGGGCCCCAAGCCCTTGGCGCCAAGGCTCCTTGAATCGAGGCACCTAGGTCCCTAGTGCCTAGTCGTCCAATGTCATCAGCACTGGACACCCAGACACCCACGTTAACTGCACCTCAGCCTGTCGCTCTCCCACCTGACTGCACTTACGTGCCTGAGTGGACATTTCCAATTGTCAAAGCCTATGTAACCATCGATGCAGTAACATACTAGAAACAATACGAAGATGGGTCTTCTACTAGTTGGGGCAGTGGAGCAGGGCTGGTACTTATCAATCCCCATGGCACTCTACTTAATACGTTGTATCTCTCCATTTTTGCAACATCCAACAATCAGGTAGAATATGAAGCCCTCATCTCAGGCCTGAGGCTTGCAATTGAAATAGAGGCCTTCCATCTCATGGTCTATATTGATTCCCAACTGATAGTTAATCAGGTAAAGGGAAACTTTGAGTTAAAGGACGAAAATATGCAAGAATACCTATTAGTGGTACAAACTTTGCTGAAAAAGTTCAACCACTTTCAGATCCAACATGTGCCCAGAAAGGATAACTATGATACCTCGTATAAAAATAATAATAATAATTAAACACATAATGAAATCAAATGGAGGGAGTTTAGCTTTTTTCTAAGATAGAGTGTCGATTATGGTGTGGAATCAGAATGATTGGGGTGGACTAATTAATTATATATCTCCTTTAATTTTTGTTTGATTGACCGATAATATGGAGATGATTAGAATGAGAAATTTTAGGGTCATAACCTATGTTATTACACTAAATGAGGTTCATGGTATACCATGCGGGTGAGTGCACGTGAGTATTACAAGTTTATATTATAATAGGAGTGTTTTGATAGCTTGTGAGTAAGACTAGATTACTTGTGGTTTCAATAGAATAGAATTGATAGTTTGGGAAACCCTTTGAGAGTGGCAGCTACAAGAGAGAGAGAGAGAGAGAGAGAGAGAGAGAGAGAGAGAGACGTGCTTTGGTAATATAAGGTGTGAATTATGGATCACAAAAGGTAGAATCGTGATAATATTAGACTAGACTGAAAGATACAAGGCTAAATTATGTTCGATGGTAGTAAAGTATTGGGATCCTTGTCTTTGTTGATATTGAATTAGGTAAGTAGTTTATCTCATAATATGCATCCGTGTCTAAATATCTTTGCAAATAGTCCTTTTATTATTATCGTCATTGTATTATGATTCAGTGTTTAATTGTTGATTTGTGATGTTCGTTTGATGGGTTTTTGTATTATTTTGTGCGAAAAGTATTTTTGTTGGTGAAGTGCTTAGAGACCTATTGGCACATGCATTAGGCGCACTCGGTGGCATGGTTTGGTGTTGAGATGTGATTGTGGCCCCGAAGGGCATGTGATATAATGGGATATATCGAGTAGCGCCTAGTATGTAGCCGAGACGAATTGGGTATGACGCCATGGGTGAATTGAAAAGATTCGAATATGGAGTTTCGTATGCTTTTATTAATTATGTTAAAGATAAATATTCTTTTTATCTTATGCTTCTGCGGTTGATCGTTGGATTATAGTGTGATCTTGTGATTCCATATTTTAGGTTGTAAATTATTTTACTGGCCCTCCCAAGCTCACCCCCCATTTACCTCTCTCAGATGAAGGTTGAAAATTTATTCAAAGTTGATAGATGATCGGGGGTTGATTGAAGAATTAGAGACTTCGAATTATTGATTCATTGGTGAAATATTGTAATTTTGAGAGAAATTTAAAACATTGTAATTATTTCTAAAGATTAAAAAATTCTATTTTTATTGATTGAAAATTTCAGTGCTCTGTATGGATTGAAATTGATGATAATTAAGTTCGTGTACTGAATCTACGGGAATCAGGTTTGAGTTGTGATAGAATGACATAAGAGCTTAGGAATTAGATCTTACATGGGATTTGTGTGGAAGAGGGCTCACCAGAGCAATAGATTTGACCTTTGGGAACTAGGCTAAAATAAGTGAGAACATGATAGATGTTAACCATTTGAGATCATATCTTAATTCTCACTTTAAGGCAAAGGCATACAAACCCAGTATAGGATCACCAAACTTGGATATTATATTGTGATTTGCCAATAGAGGGTGAGATATATGTTATAGTTTCGGTGGTATAATAGCAAAGTAATAAGCTTTAAGTATGGATGACGTGGACACTAAGTGGATATAGTTGTTACCTAGTACTAGCACGTTGTTATTGAGTTTTTGATTAGTGAATATAAATAGGGTAGATGATAAGTGTTTCAAGTCCCTTCTTTATAATTCATTTGGTTTAATTAAAAAAAAACTATTGTAAACAGTGTAGAGCTACTATTATTTATATGTTATGGAATTAATAAATTAGAGTAGCGCAGAGTGTGATATGATAGAGATATTCAATTAAAGGAAAAAAAAAAAACTCCTTGTATACCTAGGTTGGGTATATCACTCACAATATGAGAACTATTAGGATTGTTTTTCGTGATTTAGATAGCCTCCTGTTGTTAGAGGTATAAACCCATGAGAAGTGACGGCCAATACATATATAGTTGGTTACCTATGATTTGATAATTCTAACTGTAGTAAGTTTTAGAAGGACCACAAAAATAATTACACTTTGGAGTTTAATTGTACAGTTAATAATTGTAGCAATTTGCAATCAGAGTGTGCAACAGAAGGGATTCTGAACACGTTAGAATAAGTTTTATATAACAAATTTTGAGGACGAAATTTATTTTTAAGAGGGGAAGAATGTGATACCCCGTATAAAAATAATAAGAATAATTAAATACATAATGAAATCAAATAGAGGGAGTTTAGCTTTTTCCTAAGATAGAGTGTCGATTATGGTGTGGGATCAGAGTGATTGGCGTGGACTAATTAATTATATATAACTCATTTAATTTCCGTTAGATTGACCGATAATATGTAAATAATTGGAATGAGAAATTTTAGGGTTACAACCTATTTTGTTGCACTAAATGAGTTTAATGGTATACCATTTGAGTGAGTGCATGTGAGTATTACAAGTTTTTATTATAATAGGAGTGTTTTGATAGCTTGTGAGTAAGACTAGATTACTTGTGGTTTCTATATAATAGAATTGCTAGTCTGGGAAATCCTTTAGAAGTGGCGGCTACAAGAGAAAGAGGGGGGGGGGGGGGGGGAAGAAAGATTGAACTGAGACTCAGAAAACAATGCTATTCCTATTAAAAAAACAAGAATATGCAATGAAAATGCAGAACAAAGAGAAGGTGATAACAAGTAAAAAGAGAGATGCAATCAAGAACAGAAACTAATGACGATGGAATTAATCAAGATCTCTGAGGTCAAAGTGAGCTTTAAAAATTTTCACATTGAAGACCTCTGCAATTTTCAAATTTCGAGATGATCAACCAAATAAAGAGAGACTTAAAAAGGCTCAGATTTTAGGTTGATTGAGAGAGAGAGAAATCAAGAGAACAACCAACATAAGGAGACCCAAAAACCAAAGATTTGAAATTTAGAGAGAGAAGGGGACATGAGAATGTTCATGGTGGGAAGGGAATGTCTTCTGCTGGTTACAGAACTGCCAGATTTTCTGTACGGCTTAGACACAAAAAGGAGAGAGAGAGAGAGAGAGAGA